>CAJQZM010013448.1:0-14502 GCA_907164665.1 Colias nastes
TTTACTGTGGTTAATATTATGTACTAGGTTATCGAAATTCAACAATATAATTATTAGTACTGTCCACCCGCGTTCCCCTGCCAAACAAAACGACAATTTCCCTCGCATTTCTTTACAAAAATCTGTACCAATGTAAGTCAATTTAACACGACTACAATTTACTCTGATGGACATAAATAGAGATATCCGGTACGTCCAGGCGCATTATAAGAGCATTACTCGAGTCTAGCCTTGTAATTGAACGCTTTGGTTTACTTTTCCTTATTAATATAATATCTACAATAATAGGGTAAAGAAAGAAGGCTTTTACTTAACATTTATGTGATATCAAAAAGTACGTGCCGAACCAATTATAAAAACTATATAGCGAATCAGAAACGAGACATAGGTATAAATAATAATGTTAATTGCTAAGTCGATATGGTGGTTAATTTTAAGGATTAGTTGAAAGTTTGAAAACTGAAATAGACAATGGAAATTAGTATCAAAGTTTTGAAAGTTCGTTCACATTTTCGTATCCATGTGTATTATGGAATAAGACTTGCACGTATTTACGCACGCACTATAATAATTATATATCTCTAACGCAGTTGGCTAGTCTCTTTACAGATAGACCTAACCGAAATTCGGTCAAGATAACAAATAAAACACCAGTGCAAAATACATCAAGTACTCTCCGAAAAGTGCAAATTACATGACATTTCTGTTTACATCAAACTCGGTGTAAATCAACGAACATCATTAAAACGTCGCACAGCAAATGAAGCATTATCATAAATAACAAGTGATAGTTTTACGATACGGGACTCGGCAATAACGTCAAACGAAATATAACTATTTTATTAAATTTCATACGCGATTAAATACTTAAAGATCATTCACAGTGTATTTGGCACGCGTTCTGAATGTTTATATAATGTTATAACGTTACGTTCTGTCTGTTTGTTGTCATCATTTTCGATGTTGGGAATTACTCATCAAAGAAATTCTTGAAACGCGTCGTAATCGCTTTTAATTTGGCTCTAAATAGATTGAAAAACGCTGCGTCCCTCATCAGATGTCACGAGCATTATTTGGCTATTTTTCTAAAGAAAAAAATGTGTCTGGTAAAAAGTAAACACTAACAATTTAACGAGTTCCATGTAGACGAATCTAATGAATAGATAAACTATATTTCATGATGATATTGTATGGTTCACAGCTCTACCTACTAAACTACAATAAATATACCCAGTAGGTAAACTACGTTTTAAAACGCTTCAACCAACACAAATCTACTACGTCACTTCATTTGTAAGAAAAACTGCCTACTAGCAATACTACCTACACCCACATATAAACGCCATTCGAACTTGCACGTGCCTACACATAAAAAAAAAAGAAAAAAATCATTAAATTAAATAACACAACACAATATCATACGTCGCTCAATACGCCAGTCAATATTTCATACTTGTAGCGAAAGAATAAATTCGCATCCGGCATGCTCTTAAATAATTTCGACTTGATGAAAACTATGAAAGACAGCGTTTGCAATCGTAATACATTAGACTGTATAATACTGGATACGTAGATATATTGTATTGAACAATCCTAGATGAACGTACACCTGAATAAGGCTTTTATGCACTGCGCGATTTACTAAAATCGCAAATTTTATGTGTAAATTTGTTTAAAATATACTTTGTCATTGCATTTTTGCTCTTGACAATCTTTTCAAACCATAACTGTATAGAAGATCGATATACTAAAGAAATGAACATTTATAGTAATAAAAATGTAATCTAATTTATTTTCATACAAAAAAAATGCTGTAAACATTATTTTCATACAAAAAAAATGCTGTAAGCAAGCACAATAAAAATTTAACAGCAAATTGCCTATCGAAAGAACCATCCGTTAATAAAATCAACAACAGCGCTGAATAGTAACAATGTAAAACAAACGGCCCTCGAGAGAACAATTACCAACAGGCGGATTGATTAAAACATTAAAAACCAATTCCGCATCGAACGCGCCCAAAATAGCTGAAAACGCCGGCGGCATTCAATTTACAGGATTACAAAATCAATGGTACGCTGCGTCTGTACGTCTAAATCTGTCGAATGTCTTGTACACGCATGAAACACATTCTTTGAAAATCGAATAGAATGCGATTGCGTCTTGCGTACTAAGCGGTGTGCGACTGATTGTCTTTCGCGTATAATCTGCCTTATTGGCGTGGCGCCAAAAGTTGATATTGTGCATACTTTCGTTGATTCATCCGGGGATTATTCCGCAGCGTCATATCTGCCGCTTGATTAACAAATTGATATTTTAATATCGCCCCGCGTACATCAGACGCGTCTTCGATCTTAATTTGGTGCAATTAAAACGATGATATGATGATAATATAATCACAGTATTGCAGATAACGATTTTGACGTATATGTTTGATGTTTGATATAGGCAATACCAATACCAAAGCGTTGGTTGTTAAGATTTGCAAGACTAATTGATTTGAAGAACATTAATGTACCTTCTTATATTTTTGTTACATAAATACATGTATCCTACTCCTTTGATAAGCTGTCAAATTAATAATTAATAGCATTAATGTAATATTAATGAATAGAGAATGAAGTCGTGCAAAACACGTATCTATAAACAAAAAATTCGCGATTGATGTTATAAATCATAAACAAGTTTTCCTTTAAAAAACAAAACGATCCATTTTTACACGGGTCAATGAACTTTGGCAATCATGTTATAAATTATTTTAACAAGAAGTGAAACGACGAATACCACTGTGTGTGCAAAGTAAACATTTTATCACACATCTAAGACATTTTTACCTCATAAAGTATTTTTATGGATAATCTTAAAATGTAGATTCTTTTAAATATTTATTTTATATCAATTAAATGCTTTATATACATGAAAAATGAAATCGCCCCGGCATGGCTCGAAGCCCGCCTCGTGATCGATTTTTCTTTAAAAAAATCACATAGATTCTTATGTAGATAGATATATTTATTATATGATAATTATAACTAAACGTGAATACTATGTTTATATGATAAAGACTGTAGTCGAAAATTTCTATATTTGACGATTCAAAAGCAACTGTAGTTGAATAAATTTAGCTGTTAACAATTTTAATTCTAGTTAAATTAATAAACGGTTTTTAAATATTCAAACAAACATAAATACAAACAGGCATTACAAAAAATAATCCCACTTATAAAGAACAAACGGGCCACAAACATTGCTAGCGCAGCCTGGAACCAAACCGCAAGCTCGCATTGTTGACAAAACCATAACAATACGTGTAACGGAATATAGTCTTTATACCTAGTACAATAGAGCATATTGTGGCGTGCAGCTATTGTTTTTATAACATGAACGGGAACATGTGCGACGCGCTGTACATAACCTATGGTAATGAAAGTTTTTTCTAACGTTGGAAAAAACGGTATTGTTTATTCTATTATTTCAAACAAAACTGATTAAAGAAAGTTGTTGATTATTGATATTCTTTCATAAGTAAATCACATGTAGGCGATTTTAACCCACAAACGAAGGTGTTTAAATTTGTATGACACTTTATATAGAGCTTGTGGAGAAAATCAATACTTTAGTGAGTAAATACGTTGTGATCGTGTTTTCTTCACAAATTATATTTAACAATGTACAATTACAACAACACTACGACTTGAAACAAGAATTAATAAACAAACCCATTTACAACTCGCATCAAAGCCCAAAAAAAAAAATTTAAAAATCCACCCTCAATTTTTAATCACCCTGTATACACACTACAAATATGTCAGCCGATAGTCGATTTCATAAAACTGCGCTACACGAGCTCAATACAAGCCGCGGGTGGCGTTGACACTTTGCATTCGACTAAGCCTCGGTTGTATCGCGTGCGTTATTTTTAACTAACGTACGGAGATTGAAGTGTGACATCGGTGAAATGGAAAATAAATTTCTTGTACAGGGTGTTACTATTTTATTGACTACATACAAGTTTTATTAAAATTATTTTGTGGCAATCATTACTTAATGTTTTAAGAATATGGTTGCAAGAACACTTCAACATAAGTAATATCTATACTAATATTATAATGCTGAAGAGTTTGTTTGTTTGAACGCGCTAATCTCAGGAACTACTGGTCCGATTTGAAAAATTCTTTCAGTGTTAGATAACCGATTTATCGAGGAAGGCTATAGGCTATATATCATAACGCTAAGACCAACAGGAGTGGAGCCACGCGGGTAAAACCGCGAAGCGCAGCTAGTAATTAATAAATTGCATTCTTAATCAGTTTTAACGACTTGAATTATTAGTTTATAATCGAATTATCAACAAACTTTTCAATTTAAAAATGCATCTTACCTTATCATCATCTTAGACTACACGTTTCACAAGACAAACGTATAACCTTTAACTCCACACTCCACATTTAGACACACCAAAATTGGACTGACTTTCAGTCTGTTTTTCACCGTCTAGACTGCAAATCTAGGTCATAACTGGAATAGCCTAACATGTCCAAGCCGGGAATAGCAAAGTTAGTAAAAGCCACGTGTTTCAATTGTTATTTATTATGTTACACGTCTGTTGTTATTTTGTTTGACACTTTTATAACAACATTAGACATGTTTAAAGTTTAAGTTTGTTTAAAAGGTTCTATTATATTATCTTAGTGTTGTTGTGGGTAAAAATATAAACGAAGGGATAAAGACCATTTTCAACTGAAGAATAATTGGAAGGATTTTAATAATTTTGTGTGTTATTGTGTTTGATTTATTCCTCCCTTTATTAGAAATAGTAAATATTGCCGAGAGGAATAGGGACAAAATAGTTAAATGTTACAATTTCTAAATGAATTTTCATTACATTAACTTTAAGTCTACCTAAAGCACAGAATACATAATAGTAGCTAAACGCTACAGAACGGACACTCTCCGCCTCCCGCCAAAATTAAACTTACCTCACCCCGCGCGATCGTGATTAAAATGGGCCATATTTTTCTGCAAGGACGATACGCAACGAAGATTGACAACATTAATCAAATTGACTTAAAGTAATTTTATTATTTTGGATTTGTGATTATCGTTTTTCGTAGAAAATGGTTAGATATTGTGCTGTTTACGGATGTATTTCATCAGAAAAACGCGAATTTTTTTTTTACGCTAGTCACAAATGTGCCAACCATAAAGCGTTAACACACACATTTGCAGTCTCTACAGTGTGACTGTCAAAACGATAATTTTGTATGGAGTGTCCGGGGTGTGCCTAAAGTAAAAACAAAAAAATATACAAAAGAAGTATTTTACAAGTAAGAAACAGTGCCATTATTAACAGGATTAGAAACAGAATCCTACATTAATCAATTTAACATTTCTGTTTTCAATCTTGCTAGAAGATTATCAAATAACAAATCTAACTTGAATGACTTATAGTACTTAAAGTATTCTTTTTATCCTTCTAATTGAACCATTATTTCAAAAACTATAAGATTTATTTCGACACGAAAACTTTACCAAAGAAAACTTAACTATTATTATTATACTAAAACTAGCGGTCCGCCCCGGCTTCGCCCGTGGTACATATTTATGTTTTTTTTTCATAAGAACAATCCTCGTACTTCAAGGATTATAATTTATATGTATAAAAAAAAAATATCGAACTCGGTCCACCCGTTCACGCGTGATGCCGTGACCAAGGAAAACGGGTTTCATTTTTATATAAATAGATAACAGCCAATTACAATTATTATTCGAGCAATTAATACGAATGAGCAACTCAATGGTCATTGTCATCGAAATTATTATCATTTAAACAACAAATTCTGAACTATTCCGACCACAAAAGCAATCAAGCATTTGAAATTTCAGTTCAAGCTATGTTGTTATGAGCACATGCATTTATACATATTAATTTCACATACGTATCACTGACCTATTTATATTCTCTATTATATTTAGAATTCAAAACCTTTTAACGTACTTTAACAACGATAGACCAACATTTACTTATATACCTATATACACACAAACACATTTTTCCAATACGATAGTTGTTTCTATATCTACATTTACAATATTAAATACATTAGATAAATAACATACAGTTTTCCTTTTATAGCCTACTGTTCCTTTTATAGCTGCACCGAGCGGTTTCACCCACGTGGCTCCCCTCTTGTTGGTCTTAGCGTGATGATATATGTATAGTCTATACTCTATAGCCTTCGTCGGTAAATGGGCTATCTAACACCCAAAGAATTTTTCAAATCGGACCAGTAGTTCATGAGATTAGCGCGTTCAAACAAACAAACAAACTCTTAAGCTTTATAATATTATTAGTATTAGTATAGATTACAAGCAAAGCCACTCGCGTGAATTCGTCCTGAGAACAACAAAATATCAAATAGGAGTGCTATTCCATTTAATTTCATTCTATCTATCAAGAATCCCATCCATATGTTACATAGTTAGATACTCTGACGTCACAACTAAATCGCATACTAATCCGGCGCATACGCACATCTCGATCAGCTGACCTTTGCACCCGGGTATTGCTGTATCGATGAGGCGGGGCAATACACCTACCTACCTATTGGTTGCTGATTGCATGCCAATTTCCATTTATTTATTCTTCATTGGATATAGAATTACAAAGTGAAGTATTTTAGAAATTAAAAAAATTGGTGTAAATATATTGTATACAATTAGCGGCCTTATGGCTATAAGACATTTCTTCCAGGCAACCGATTCAGCCTTCTTATAGCGAACGCAAATATCCGTAGATTTGTAGTACCTAAGCTCTTTTTCATATGTTCTCTCCATAACAACCTTCCTTGTGCCTTACCAAAAACGTTAAAAAATCTAGCCGATTTGGTCAAGCCGTTCTCGAGTTTTACGCTTTGCAACACATTATATATTTGTATAGATTTACACTGATAGTATGTGTGTAAGTTTGTTTGCATAAAATTGTTTATATGTTTAAAACGTCTCTAATTAATTGTACCATCCATTCACGAACGTAAACAACAATAAATCATTTATATTTGCATTTCATTACATTTGATTACACTATTATATATCAGTTACATTGTTTACTTGTTAGAGAATAGTGTTATTTCTGATCATGTTTTATAGACACAAAATATGTAATGGAATATTTAACACACAGACACGTGTCTTAGTACATATCCTTGGGTAATGTTTAAAAAAAAAATATTTATTTTTATAAGCAAATTGCTCATATCCTTTCCCATAATCACTTTATTAAATAGGTAAGTATAAAAAATATATAATACATGAAATACGAAACTTTCTTCAATATCACCATAAAACTCCACTAACAATTAGTAGCCCAGACAAAATATAATGCCTATAATCTCAAATGACGTCATCGTCCTTTCACAGATGGCCATTTCGTAGCAAGAATAGCCTCTCAGCCACCGTATCCCATTATGTTATTCAATATATACTGATTAGCAATCGCTAATTTTATTCTTGAATAAGCTCTTCAAAAAAACTTAACAAATTATATACTAAAACCATCCTTGAGAACTCAAGCTATTAAAAAATAAAGTTTCAAAAAGTAAACAACACGCTTTAATAAGATGAACAGCTCATGAAATTATTGTATTGTCACCGATCCTTGATGTGTAGGTACAAACATTGAACAACATACAAGCGAAGCAAATCCACGTGTTAAATCAAAAATCAAAAATCCATTGGGTAGTTTTTAATATCCCAAAGCATACATACGACTTTTTTTATACTATGTAGTGATCACGAACCAGAGATGAACTTTCAATCTAAACTATTTTCGTAGTCAGGTCACCGTTTTCTTGATAGTCTAATTCGATTTAACGTAGTTTTCTTACGTAGTTCTTTGTGCTCGATCTATATAAGATTCTATGGAAATTAGCAGAATATCATTATTATTACCACTTCTACTTTCTACTACCTCTTCAATACTATTTGCCATAACTTTTACAGAAAGACAAAAGCAAATTATAATAATAATAGAGTCTTATAAGAAGTAAATCTGTCAGATATTCCCTGTTTGCAGTACTATGTTATACTAATGATTATTATCACTTCTACAACTCATTGCTTGTTTCAGTGCAATGCTTTAGTTACTGTAGAGTTTTCACAATATCTTGCTTACATTGCCTTCCTACACAAGCTACAATTAAAAATAAAAAAGACGTGTGGCACTCGGGGACTGCCGCGGTAAAGCTATTGCATGCTATGCCTTCAAGCCACACCTCCGTGCCCGTCCCCGTCGGAGTGGGGAGCGTGAGGTTTTTTCGTTACGGAATTTCTGGATTCGGTCCCCGCGCTCAAGGCCCGCGATAGAAGCTATGCAATAGCTTAAAAAGACGTGTGGCACTCGGGGACTGCCGCGGTAAAGCTATTGCATAGCATGCCTTCAAGCCACACCTCCGCGCCCGTCGGAGTGGGGAGCGTGAGGTTTTTCGTTACTAAATTTCTGGATTCGGTCCCCGCGCTCAAGGCCCGCGATAGAAGCTATGCAATAGCTTAAAAACGAATAAAGATAGATCGTCCAAATAACAAAACCTGGATGGGCGATTCACAAAAAATTATTATAAAATAAAAGAAGGCAACTAAACTTTTAAGTATCTACGTTCTTTAAAACTAATTCTATGATTCATCCTCATACCATTACAATACATCAAAACAAGTATGATGTAACGCAAACACTTCTAAATAGCAGATCATTGGCCGGTGCATACGCACTCTTATATCTGCTTGAGGTAACCTTTTTATAGACGTAGGTATGCGGTACGCAATTAAACAGGGGGTTCAATAAACCTATTGCGAATTGCGATCAGTGCCAAAAGATTTATGTTATTGTTTGAATTAAAAGTGCGGTGTAATTAATAATAAAGCAATTGGGTTATTCTTTGAAAGACATGCATTAATGTTTTATCACTAGGTACCCATCTACTCATAAATAGGTATAGATACTTTGATGATTATTTCCATTAAAATCATAAAATTTTCGGTTCTACCTACTTATAGTCATTTTTCCTTACTTCGCTTCTCATAAACTGTCAAAGAAGAAGAAGTCAGAGATCCTGTACCATAACAAAGAAACATTTTTTCACAACAACAAAACATAATATGGATTCCCTTATCTACGCGTTACATCCTCCATCTTTTCTTTATAAGCTAGCGTGTACAGCCACGATAAGAGGCAAAACAATTTTAGTCTTTTCGGGGATACCATGCATGTTTCGGTTTTGTAAAGAAAATATAAACAAACATTGGCTTGAATGGACGGCGAAGTTATTATTAAGAATTGCCTCGAGGCTTGCTTATATTAAAGTCAAGGAATGCCATTGAATCTATTATAGAATATGATGAAATCTATTTTTAGAAATTTGCAATGATTTATTAGTTTCGTAAGAAATTATATTCTTGTAAAGTTTTCAATTTCTGATAACCTAGAAACGTTATCAGAGTGTGATTAAAATAGAAATATTTTTAACATTCGGTTATATTATGTTTTTGATAGTAAAATAGGAAATCCTCAGTTTTAACTATTTTACTAGGTACTATTGATTATATACCAGCTGATCCCAATCATTCAGCAAAGTTGCATTTATCAACGAATAAACTTGATACAGGATTATTTTCACTAGACAAGTATAATTTGGAAACTTGAATACCATCGAACATTAGAAATAGAGATAATTTGGTATCTGGTATGTATTCAATGAAATGTTCTTCGTTGGAAATTGCAATAATCTTATTTGCACAATTTTAAAGTATTCCATTGATCATTTCTTATTATTACGAAGCTTGGCTAGACGAAAATAAAAAATATAGCGTATCATTGTTGACTCACGTGCGTTCCCGGAACACTAATATGTTTATGCTTTTCTTACTGTCTTTATATTATTCATCATTTATTTTATAAACATTATCACATAAGTAGATAATATGTTAGGTTAAATAGAGATACGATTTTGACTGTTTAAGTGTTTAACATAAAGATAACTACCTAAAGAAAGCATTCGCGTGAAATTGTAAAAAAAAATGCCTATATTGCGAATATTTTACGTTTTTATCAAATGTTTATTTTTAGGTGAACTTGGTTTTGTCTACACTCTACACATTATATTTGTGAAATATAGTTTCCGTATATTATTATTTATATTTTATATTCTCAGCAGTTAAACTATGGTTTAAACCTTCCCTTAATATCCAGAAATCTCGCAATTCTCGAGCTTTACCGAAACAAACGAACAACAATCGATTTTTATTACATTCGCGAAACGCAAATAAACTGGTGAAAAAGCGCACAAAAAATGTAAATTACATAGGATACAAGATGGACAGACATCAAGCGGGCGACCATTAGCGTGACAAATGAGCGCAAATGTTGATCTAAAATAAGATGAAATGCTATCTCGCAACACGTGGTGCCGGCGTCACTATCATTGGGCATGTGCCTAGCGAAAGACGTGCTATTTGATCACCTAGAAAGAAAGCATGCACAATTACAGCTGTACCCCGCGGTATTACCTGCATTGCTCTGGTCCTATTGGTCTTAGCGAGATGATATATTTATCGAGGATGGCTATACCTAGACCTGCCTCAATGAATTCATCATATAAATGAGCTATTTCACACTGAAAGAACTTTTCTAAGAAACGTATTTTTGGAAATTTACGCGTTCAACCAAACTAGTGGCCTCTTGTAGCCGATTTCAATTTATTAGGTATTAATCCACATTCTTATCCATTCATACACGCACCCGTGGGCATCCACCTACCTATATATATCCATATCCATAATATAGCATAAAGTGTAACTTGCCTTTATATTTTGGAAATGATGACTAAGATATTATTGATACCTAGTTTACATACGTAAATATTAATTTAGAATAATTATCAATTAAAAAATAACTATACGATATCATAGCTACTACCGGAACAGAATCTTACACCAGGAATTGGGTCACACTGATCAGTTTTACGAAACTTCATACTTAGGTAAATTGCCTCATAAAAATAATTAGTAGCTCACATTAACTTGTGCTCGCTATACTTAATATGGGCATTAAAAATATACTGGTCGAGAAAATGAGGAAAATGTGAATATATTTTCTGAATTTTTCTTTTTTGTGGATTTGTACGTACTTATAGGAAAGGTAGATAGATATTCATGCGAGTAATTTATATAATGTAGAAATAAATAGGAGAATTATAGAATAGGTGAACCGAAAATCATTTTAAATTTACCTAACTAAACATCATTTTTAAATTTACTTTTAATAAAATCATAATCGTAAAGGGAAAAATCAAGAATATTTTGCACTATTTTGCAGTCGATACTAAAACATCATCAACCTTCAGACAGCGAGAAATAATTAATTAACAGCCGTCATTAAACAAGTACCTATCTCTAGTACATTTTTACACAAAACAAACTCATCAAAATAACATAAAATCCACTAACCACTGCCCCCAAAACCCCCAAATTCATTCCATTCATAGAATAGTCGAACTTGTATAATTTCGTAATTACAAAAACTTCGTGCACCACATTGCCGGGTCCGTAACGTCTCAACTTAGATTGGAATGTTTAACTATCGCAAAATTCTAATTAATTTATAAACGTTTAAGTTTTCCGGGAACAATCTTCGTTTAAACTCGCCGTTTTCTCGAATCCTACCCACATTGTATTCGAGTTTGTTACTATATTAACGATAATGTAGTTTTATGTGTGCCTACACTGCATTAAACAGGTCTTCTAATTAAATACCTACTTTTACTACACCTAAAATAATATATGCCCATTAAACTGTTGTTTAGTGTGTTTATAATTTATATCCAATGTCCGTCCGTATACCTGCATTACCTAATCTCTTCAATCCATTTTCTATCTCATACAAAACTAATTAAAGTTATAATATATTATTAGATTATACAATAATGCACTTGTACCTAAAAAAAATTTACCACTAGTGAATACAAAAATCACGAACAAGATATAAAAAAAAACACTATCTTTATGCAAAACTATCTAGAAGTTGTTCTACCCTATTTTTTCGTGTGTTCTCTTTATAAGAGCCATCCTCAATAAAAACGTTAAAAAAATTAGCCGAATTCGTCGATCCGTTCTCGAATTTTACGCTTAACATTTGGCGATTAATTTTTATTATATCGATTGACATTATCCGCCTTGCACCAATTAATAGTTCCCCCATCAACACCTAGCACAAGTCTAGACCACAATCCACACTCAACTAATCCACGGGCCATACATCATTTGTGACTGTGGCGAGTAAATCAATGTAACAGCCCATTAACGTCCGCACTAACTTCGACCTTTCTGAGAAACTGTATTCTTGAACGGATTATTTTAAGATAGTCCATAAGTTTCGGTGTTTTGTTAACAACGGACCTTGATTTTAGATTTATTTTGGCTACTACAGAACTGGAAGCGTCATTAGGAAGTGAGTTTAACTACGTTTACGTACAAATGGAAAATATTAAAAATAGTAAAATATACATCACAAATCACTTTCTCTGCAGAAACTTCTTTGCAAACTGGTGGTAAATATTAATCTATGTATATTGAGGACACAACAGCACATCAATCATTACTACAACCAAAACCGCTTGTACTGGCCACTTTTTTAATCATCACGCAACCAAACCCTTAGCCTACAACCTAAAATTAAAAAAAAAACTTGCAACACCGCGCTCTGCATGTCCTGTCACTTTGACAGCTGTCACCGCTCGCGCCACGCGTGATGTATTGCCGACGCGGGCGTGTGCGCGTTTTGTTCACAACACTTGTACTCTGACTAGTGACTGTAGAGCGGGTGACAAGTTGCATAATTAGATGCGGAGGGTTGGACAAATGTTATGCAACGTAAGTATGGTCATGTATTGTGTTGACCGAAGGAAAAGCTAGTGTTTTCTTGTGTTAGTATTAACGTCAAGACATGTCACCTATTGCCGTGACGACGCTCGCTGTAAAGTGTTCGAAACGTAACAATAAGAATAAACAATTTCATGAATACAACGAAAACCTGCTATTATCAAAAACGGCTGCATCCTATAATCATATATAAGTTAAAAGCATAGTAAAATGAATAAACATCAACGTAAACAACCTTAAAAGAAAAAGTTCTTAAACTTTGTTAAACATTATTTATTTTAAAACCGTAACTCTTATATTTGAACAAATTGAATACACAATCAATACTACACTTATAGCTTCAACAATCATTTCTTACCTTGAACTCTTAGAAACAGAAACTAACCATACCACGCAGTTAACAAATAACAATTGCTACAAGTTGGAAAGATCAAAAATGATCAATACGCGGAAACTGCTAATTGTATTTAGTCTAGGTCTGTGAAAACTCAATTCCATAAACATTCGGTTAATATCAGACGCTGTTGGAAGAACTTTCTAGGTTTTATACTGTTTTTGTAACGTAGGTAGTTTATTTTCTCGGGTTAACATTAGATATCATTTCATTTAACATTTTGTAATTAAAGATTAAATCAACATGTTATATATCTTTTAAATTTAGGATTATTTATCACAGTTCAATGTGGTATTTATTTATAACTAGCCGTCCGCCCCGGCTTCGCCCGTGGTACATGTTTACGTTTTCTCTCCATTAGAACTCTCCTCGTACTTCAAGGTATGTAATAAAAAAAAATCGGTCCACCCGTTCACGCCTGATGCCGTGACCAAGGGAAATATGGATTCATTGTTAAATATATTATATATATAGAGAAGATTATATTCATAATAGGTATGATGATGATGTATGTAAAGTAATGTATGCTCTTTGTTACAATATTTTAGTTTTTAAATTCATTTCCTTCCCTTCTTCCTGTAATAATGTATACAAAAAAACTGTTACTTATTTCTCCATCAAACAAAAACATTTTTCACACGTAATTTTTATCAAAATGACAACAACTACTACTATATACCTTGTGGTTTAATGAAAAACAACGGTAAATCTAATTGCATTAACGAGATCCATTAACCACGGCATACATAACGAGTGTGTCGGATTTGCGAGATGTATTAAATATCGTATTAATTGGCGTCTCGGATATATTAACCGTTACTCGCATTTTAAGATATAAATTGATTTATCGCTAATATTTTTAATTACCTATACCAAGTATTATTATTCACACGATTGTTATGTTGCAAATTGATTTCTCGCAAATATTTTTAATTATAGTATTATGATTCATATGATTATTAAATAATTGCAAATTTTCAGATGTTTACATTACGATTCAAATACCTACACTATAAAAGATAGTCTGCAATAAAAACATCTTATCTATACTAGTATTGTATCAAAACGAATATAAAACTGTAATTTTGTAAGCAGTTAAATAAATCTTGGCCCATAAACGAGTCAAACCACAGTAGTATGGATTCCCGGACTCTGCCTCACTAGCGTGAGGCAGAGTC
>CAJQZM010013450.1:0-46094 GCA_907164665.1 Colias nastes
TAGGACAGCCTGTATTTTAAATAACAAATAAAAGCTTGATTAAATTATTACGTGATATATTAATATTAAGTACGTGATATAACAAAATATTGAAATGAAACACTTCGAAAAATAATTAAACTTATGATTCTCCCATATTGATAAAATTGCTAAATTGATTTCCAATGCTAAAAGTTTTCAAGTATTTTTAAGTCTCGGAGCTTTCGAAGTTATTAAGTTATAAACTAAGCTAATTCTTGAAGATAAGTTCAATATTTTAATTTCATTGTCATTATAATATTAATCGAATAATGGGGTGGCTTAACTTTTATCAATCCTTTGAACGTAGCGGGTATTGTTAAAGTTTCTTCATAGTTAATCTTTTTAGTTGAAAGCTAAGGTTACAATTGTTTTTACGGTAAAAGAAAAGGTGATCTACTTACTAGTCAATAGGGTATTATAATTGTCTGAATACTGAATGAATATTTTACACGTAGACATATCAATTTATTTCACTGAAATCAATTCAGTAAATGTTTAGTTGTAGAAAACAATACATGCAATTGTTTCAACGTTTAAAAGTTTAGTTCCGCTCATATATTGAGTAGACCATAATATAATTATAATAACTATAGTAACAAAATTACTGAACTAGAATAAAAAATTCTTAAGCCATGTATTTTTAGCATTTTTTCTTAACTACACCAAACAATTTCTATGTATTTTTTGCTTTGTTTCCTAGAAGATTCCTAGTTACATAAAATGATATTTAAGATACACCGTGGAAACCTCCAATGTGTACGTTACCGTGGGCAGGACCCTTTCTAGTAATGCAAGGAAGGAAATTGGATTTTTCTTTATCCCCCGTAACTTGATATCGTGTGAATTATGAAAATTGCGACGCTAGATTGTTGATTTATTGCGACCTCCATGATTGGTTGCTATACTCTTAGCTGTAAGGATAATGGTTTTCTGTTAAAGTAAACACGGCAAGTAATTTGTAAACAAAGGCGCGATTATTATAATTTATTGTCTTATTCATATTTCATTTTTATTTCATCTTAAGCATGTTTACTCTTTCAATTTGAAGTATCAAAATTATCTTCAGTCAACATTCGGCTTATTACTTAACTCTATCATAAAACTTTTTGGTACTTATTAATGTATTTTAAAATATCTTATTTTTCTGTACATCATATTTACAATTTTATCTGAAATTCTTATTCTGGGTCAGATTATTTTCATATCTTTTCTCTCATCATTTTTACAGAAAAAGAAAGAATGCCGGTGTATTATCATCCATAAATAGATACCTATGTGTTAATCACAAATCGAAGTCAATTATGACAACAATAATTTGATTTCAATAAAACATTACTGATATTACTGTGACCCAGAAGCAAGACAAACAAGAAAATTGTATGCGATTCCGTATACCGGGTTACATTGCAAAATTCTACCTTCGCAAATACATTTCTCAATGTCACTACTAAGTACATTTCTCATCTTAATACACCATTATTTTATTCATTTAATACTATTGCAAATTGAAATCCTGCGTTAAACTAGCGCCGAGATTAAGAATGGGCTATAATATCTTCCTTCTAATAATAAATTGTTTAGAACGGGTATCTTATACTATTTCATAGTAATAAACTAAGGCAAGGAGCCGAGATATCAAATAACGTTTATTTATCACCTACTAGTATGAACTAGGCGTATGAGTTTATTAGAACAGAGTGTACGGTAATAGCTTAGAGCTATTTAAATGCTATTATAAAATTTAATGTCATTTTCACTAGACTATCTATTTGTTGTAAACTGTATTAAACAGGGAACCTACATTACGGTTACAGATTATGGCATGGAGCCTAGTCCGAATACTAAAACACAGCCTATTTTTTTGGTATAGATATTATAGTTAAGTTTTTAATAATATAGAGATGATAAGTTTTGAAAAACTCTCAAGTAGTTTTTTTGTATAATCGTAACAAATATACTTAACATAAATTCTCTCTTTGTCTTATCTAACTTACAAATCATTATTTTAAATCAATTTAAAGATATATCAATCGATGGTAACAAAATGTAAGCATAAATGCTTGTTATAGAGCCGCAATTACGGTAGAATTATGTTTTAAAATATGGAGATCATTAAATAAAATTAACAAATAAACTAAATATCAGTTCAGTTTCCTACTATTTCACAGAAATAATCGTAATACAATGTAACATATTGATTCTATACTTCGATAAAAATCACTTTCAGATTTAAGTGATAGATATTATGGAGTAGATTTTCTTTTTGGCAAGTCGGAATTCTTTCATGGTTTAAATATAAATGAGACACTGGCTTTCTGATGAGTTTATCACACCAGGATTACACCCAGACTTTCGTTAAATAAAGACTGTTTAAAATAATAATGTGTATTTTATTATTTATGGAGCTATAGACGATCCTGAAAACTGTGCTAGAAACTAGAAAATAGAGGAACAAAATAAGAGAATGAACCTCCGTCATTTTAGGGAACGTCAGCAAAAGGGTCTTTACTGGTACACGGTTTATCACCCATTAGTAACTAACCCGTGAAGGAAAGCGAAACAGATGTAACCTAAACATACACAATGTGTACATCAACATCCTTGTAATTTTTCAAGCTATTATTCCACAATCTTGTTTCAAGCTGACAAAATATATGAAATACGATACATGCGACATGAACAATTATGAAGGGTGGCACGCATGATCCTTTGGTAGGAAGACTTATGACAACCCTTGTCAACTAAACGGTCTGGTTATCTGCGGATGTATAGAAATAGATACGGCTTCGTGGTAATAGATCGAGCTTGGATAACATATAAAAGTATCGAAAATGGTGTGGTCTATGTAGCTGATAGAGAAATTGATTTCATTTTACACGCAATTATTTTTTATTTATTGAACTTAACGTGTACAAATAAAGCTAAATGCTTAACAATACAATAATCCTATGCTTTATGTAAGGTTTAAATACATATTGAAATAATATACCTATGTCTATTATTATACTAGTAGTAGATTAATTAATATTTTATGTATTTTTATTTTATTTTTTCTTAATTTGTATTTTAAGTATTATCGCCAACTATCGTTTGCATCACCAAGCATAACAAGAGAAAATTCTAAATTATATGAGGCATAAGAATATTTATTTAAAAGCTTGTTAATAAATTTTATAAAAGGATATTTCTTTTCATTCCTAAATATATTAAAACTAAATACATCCACTACTTTATATCAACATGCCTACGCGGGAACCGATTTTCTAGTCCTAGCATTTTATTGGTTTCAATTTCACTGTTCCGTTGTCACGGATAATACCATCATGGTTTTTGTTTTATCAATGCTATATTTGAGCTATGGATTATACTTTCTAGCTCATAAGTTTTGTATTTGTTTGTTTTATTATGCTTTAGACCTGAATAATATACCTAGTTACTTACACAGTACATTTATCTTAATATATATAAATCTCGTGTCACAATGTTTGTCCTCAATGGACTCCTAAACCACTTAACCGATAATAATAAAATTCGCACACCATGTGCAGTTCGATCCAACTTGAGAGATAGCATAGGTTTTATCCCGGAAATCCCTCGGGAACGGGAACTATGCGGGTTTTTCTTTGAAAACGCGGGCGAAGCCGCGGGCGGAAAGCTAGTAATATTATAATTATTAATTATGTCCGACGTCGGTAAGTGGTTGCTCTTTGGAATTTAGTTTTTAACGTTGTCATTATATTGTGAAATATAGAGACAATGTTATATAATATCTTATTGTGTTTATTTTACGAAAAATTATTTATTTTACCTACATCAAATTTCTTAAATCTAATTATGTTATTGAATATCAAGTCAATATTGTTAAGAATGAAATAATTAATCTAGTTTCATATTTAGCTAGAATATAACGCAAATTTAAATGATAATTTCAGGTAATAAATATCTATATCTGTTGTTTTAACGATCGTCTCCCATTTGAAGTGCGTTGGTATATTTGTATGAGCGTGGGCTGAGTAAATGCTACAGAAATAAATAAATTTTAATCTCAAGGGATAATGCTCCAATTTTAATAATTACCATGAATTGTATAAGCTTTTTGCGTGTGTAAGAGATAATTCATATTATTTCATGGTTTGTGAGTTCACGATATGGAAGAATATATCCATGAAATGAGTTAGGACTTAATTCTTGATAAAATGCACGTAACTAGCTTTCGCCCGCATCGTAAAGGAGAACCCATATAGATCCCATTCCTGTGGGATTTCTCGAGTTTTTCTTTATGGAGTTTTAATTAAAATATATTTGTATCAAATTTCATCCGAATCGGATTAATTGGGTCTTCACACCCAACGAGACAGACGGACAGAGTTTCTTTCGTATTTATAATATTAGTTAGGATATTAAATAAGTACTAAAACATCAGCAACGAAGCATACAGTCTACAGAAGAGGAATAATTTAGTTATATACGTTTAGAAATTAAGAAGACTTATAAAATTAGGATACCGTTAATGGTGACTATCACACGTTACGTAAAGCAGGGATGCTTTCACACAAAGCAGGCACTAAAATACATAGAGATATGGAACAAGCATAGTTCTAACTTCTAAGCACTTGTCAAACTGTGACTGCACGATCCTTTGCAAGTTCGCTGTATTGAAACTTAAGTTTCACAAAGTTTCTGGCGCAAAAATAGATGTAATTTATCTTTTGAATATTGGAGACAACGACTATTTGTCTATACAGGAAGTCTAATTCTAATTTTCCAAATTATTTTAATAATATAGTATAAAATTAATTAATTAATGGTAGGTTGCTTCTTTGTAATACAATATGTGTATTTATTGCTTTGCAAACTCAATCGAATTAAAAAGAGAAAGTTAGTTGTAATTCCCATTAATAATTTTCTGAGCAAGCAAGTAGTTCGATTGTAAGTTTGATTAATAACGTAAGTTATTTTTTATTTCAATATAGGAATGTAGGTTAGTAACCAGGTATTTTGACTAGAAATGGTAATGCAAAGCAAAACTTTAAAAGCACGAAATTAATGAAAGTTGGTTTAATTAATGTTCTAAAAAAAATCTGTTTACCTTTAAGTTAAATTTGTGATTTGTCAGGTAATAACTGAAAATTTAAAAATTCTAATATATTTCAAGACTTCATATACAAATCAGTATATTAATTATTCATAACTTTAGCTCCCTGATCGCCGAGTTTAGAAGTTTAACGTGGAAGCATGTCAGAACTTTGTGAAATACAAGATATTGCATGACGTCTTGTTAAGCTGCCTGAACAACACTGAGACAGAGGAACCTATATTATGTGAATGTGTCACGAATTCTTTTACATTTTGATGCTTATAATTTATCTGTACTTAATATTATATAGCTGAAGAGTTTGTTTGTTTGAACGCCCTAATCTCAGGAACTACTGGTCCGCTTTGAAAAATTCTTTCGGTGTTAGATAGCCCATTTATCGAGGAAGGCTATAGGCTATTATATCATCACGCTAAGACCAACATGAGCGGAGCAATGCGGGTGTAACCGCGGAGCACAGCTAGTGTAAGTACATATATATAGAGAAGATAAAGATTTGATTGTGTTGTGCCAACCAAGCTAATTAAAATATTAGCATGAAACATACAACTTTGAATATTCCTTTGTTCCAGCTCTTAAATTTACTTCATTTGCTGTTATTGCGTATTAGCATTTCACTGGTTTACAATTATTAGGGAAGAGAAATAAAGCCTTTTTGGTCGTTTAATTGATTATAGTAGATATGTGTATCGCTACATTTTTATTTATTTTACTTCTTTATGTGGGGAAACTGCGAAAAATAGTCGAAGTCACTATACTACAATTTACTATTAAAAAACCTTTCTGAAATACATAAAACCTATTTTATCTATCGTTCGATTAACTAAACCCTTTTATTTATTCAGGGATATATACGCAAATAGAACATAACCTAAACATATTCAAGACCTAAGGGATCAAGTTTCTTATTCGTATTTATTTTCTTTGACAATAAAGTTACTTTTATAAACTCGCTGTATCGAGGTTCTCATCTATTTTATCTTAATGATTATTTGAAAAAGTTTTCATTCTGTAGATAAGCGTTTGTCTCCGTTTCGGAATATTGCCACTAGAATTTCTCTAGAGAGATCTTGAGTATGTTGATAACAGTGGAAGCTCTTTAAAGTCGTCGCAATATTATACTGTATTAGTTCAAAAGGTAAAATATGAACCGAGTATTATCGTTGTTTGAATATTATTAAGCCGTGGAAGCATGTCAGAACTTTGTGAAATACAAGATATTGCATGACGTCTTGTTGAGCTGCCTGAACAACACTGAGACAGCGGAACCTATATTATGTGAATGTGTCACGAATTCTTTGACAATTTGATGCTTATAAGTTTTAAGATTATCTTGTGGCTGTTTCGAGATGATACGTAATGATTTCATGCTTGATAATCTTGTAGCTGTATCATCATATCATCAGACATTAATACATTATGTTCTCACTGCTCAGGCCTCTTATGAGGGTACAGGCC
The DNA here is from genome assembly GCA_907164665.1 of Colias nastes. Taxonomy (NCBI): domain Eukaryota; kingdom Metazoa; phylum Arthropoda; class Insecta; order Lepidoptera; family Pieridae; genus Colias; species Colias nastes. Next base: position 6,575 of record CAJQZM010013450.1, read on the forward strand.
ATAATCCACCACGCTGGCCAAGTGCAGGTTGGCGGATGACACGTCATGTCGTCGAACTTTTGATTATTCGACATGTTGGTTTCCTCTCGCTTTCCTTGACCGTGAGAGTACCTACCTAGTGGTGGTATAAAAATGCGGAGATAATAGTAAAATCAATTTATTTCCTACATGCTGGCTGGTCCTGAACCCCCGGCTTATCGATTTGTAATCCGTGGTCTTCACCACTGAGCTACCACTGCACAAAGCGAGATAAAACTATAGATGCTACTTATGAATTTTTATATTTAACAGTTTAATTAAAAAATATGTTTCAGGTTTCATATTTGATATTACTAAGAGGTTTCATATTACTAAACAAAATTATATTTTATATTCTTAGGTACCTACTAAGTTTACAAAAAACAGAGTGGAAAACTGGAAAATAAAACATGCTGTTAATAAATATAACAGGGACAACGACCCAGAATGAAAAAATATAAAATTGTATTTAAATATTTTATATAAATTAAAATTATTTATTTAAACAAGAAATTCAAGAAATTATTCAATTAAAAGTGGGAAGATTTTATATTTTATTTAAAAACACAATTATAACTGTATAAAAATATGAAAAATAGACACGAAGCTCATTATCCATGTTGCTTAGAATTAAGAATGAATAGCCTAGATTTTAATTCAGCAAACGGCAACACTGAAAACGGCCTCGTTAATCTGAAGGTAAATAAAAGAGGTGATAGTTTGACATTCAAAAGCGGGATAAAACTGAAATAAGTACATAAATAAAACATCTAAATTAAACAAGTTATCAAAATCAACGGACAAATGGAATATACAAAGTTGCATTGCACTTCATTGAAAAATTGTGTTATTTAACTTACCTACTCATAAGTCATAATTCTTATTTACGATAAGAATAAACAAGTACATTAACATTAATAGCGAAGCAATTTCAGCTAATATTACTGGAATAATGTATAACAATTTTCAGAAATTCACTCAAATATTAATTTGAAATGTAGGTAGTATAGTATATTTTTAGACTATGAGTTACGTAGTTAATCCATACTTTAATAATATAAATGCGAAAGTAACTCTGTCTGTCTGTTACTAAATCACGCCTAAACTACTGAACCAATTTTCATGAAATTTGGTATGGAGATATTTTGATACCCGAGAAAGGACATAGGCTACTTTTTATCCCGGGAAAATGACGCAATCCCGGAAATCCCACGGGAACGGGAACTATGTGGGTTTTTCTTTGACTGCGCGGGCGAAGCCGCGGGCGGAAACCTAGTGTACCATAAAAATTCCATGAAAGTATATAATATGTATAAAAAATATCCATCGAATTTCACCAAAATTCATCTTCATATTATATTGTAGATACCTATTATCACTACATAATATAACACAAAGTCGCTTTCCGCCGTCTGTTTGTCTGTATACTTACTTAAATCTTCAAAATTACGCAACAGATTTTGATGGGTGTTTTAATACATAGAGTGATTCAAAATTAAGGTATTAGTAGGTATACAATTCATTGGGTTTCAGACAGCGCGGGCGAAGCCACGCGCGGAAAGCTAGTTATGAAGGTGTTAATAAAGAAAATAAATTGTTGTGAAGTATAAAAGATTGATAAGTACTTGACACAGTTTTTTGCGAAGCCCCGCGAATTAAACCAGGTAACAATAGCGTAAAGAGATCTTATACGCTTCAATGCATTAATTCCGATCAACGAACAATTCTTTTATACAAATACATTGTGTTTTTTGAAGGAATGCTTTCGAAATATTTTAATGATAACGTAGTAAAATAATAATTAAGTAGTATAATGTTACATAGGCTTTCCGATAGGGATGTAACGATACATGATTTTGCCGATACGATACCGATACCGATATTTGTAGTAATGTATCGGCGATACCGATACCGATACCGATATCGATGGCTGGGTAGAAAAATAAATAGTGAATTATGCATAAAAAGTTACCAACATTTAACAGAGACTCAACTGTTAATCGTATTCTTTTAAATAAAAATGCCAAATCAAAAAACATCAAAACCATTTATTTTAGTATTATTATTTTACAAAGTCAGTTAAACTTTAAGCAATACACATACAATCAGTACCTAATAAAAGTTTAAAGTATATAAAAATAAAAGTTTAGTTTAAAACAAAGTGCGCACGCGCGGGCGGCCTCCCGCATCGTTCATTGGGCGCGGTTTTTTGAATTGTTTGATATCGGTATCGGTTGTTTTATTATCGGCGATACCGATATATCGGCTTGCCGATTATATCGGCCGATATATCGGTATCGGTATCGGTATCGTTACATCCCTACTTTCCGAGTTAGTACGTACTAATAGTTTAGGACCTATTTCAAAGAAAATAACCTTTTTTTTATCCTTTTTAGAATATAATTATTAACAGATTTTTAACAGTTGTATATTACAAGTTCATAGTCAATCATACAATATTTCCAAACTCAAACATTTATGTATTCAACTATAGCACTTTTGATTTTACAAAATACAGAAAAATAATTTCAGTTGTCGAAATCGAAAATATTGAAGTTGAAACATAATTTCACTATCAGCTAAATTTAATAACGTCGAAAGCCTTTAGAATATTTTAGTATACAATAATAGCTCCATTTACTGGGGATATTTTTCAAGAGACACGAGTTCAAGCGGGACCGGAAATTGGACGCAACACCCGCCTCCGCGACTTCCGGGGTAGAATAATATTATATTAATAATAATTTTAGTGTTATATTTACTTCAAGGGCAAATAAAAGTCAAATTTTCTCATGTAATAAGTAAATCTAAGTTAAAAGTGTAATTTATATTAGGTATTTATTTCTTGGCATTTTTGTTAATTGTGATAATATAGGTAATATTGCAGTGGTTTTTTTTCATATAGTAATGAAAAAACCAACCTATTTATTTCTTTCATAATGAGAAAATCTATTGATACTAGGTAAATAATAGAATAAAAAAAAGCTAAAACTGCTTCTATAACAATTGCTCTATCTGCTATGCTATCATCTAATCATTTTACTTAAAAGTTAGCATGAATATAAATTTCTAAGTAAATAATACACACGACCATTCGCTTCTATTCAATGTACAAAACCAATAATACCAGTACAAAATAAAACGAACACCTATTTGCTGATTTGCTTTTAATGCGAGTATGACCCAATTCGTGCATAAGCATTGTTTGATTCCAATGACTATCCTCGTATTGCTCTTATTAATTCATTTTCTTATTCTTCAGGCTCATTCAACTTATTGTGTCTACTAAGACATAATAAAACTTTAAGGACTCTACCCATTACCACGTCTCCTAAATACTATGACAAAAATTGTGTAAATACTTTTTAATTTTCATTTTTCATCGTAACAAAGGAACCAAACAACTTACAAAGGAAGGTTGTTGTGTGTACCGAGCAGTGTCAGAAGTGAAACTTCTTTGGCAAGATTCAAAGAAACCAAAATCGACGCCTTACTCCATGACGTGACGGTATTGCCATGCCGCAAAATTTTACTCTCAAAGCGCCTAACGAAGTTTCACTTAAAATCTTTAAGGACTCTACCCACTACAACGTATCATACTATGACCGTAATCATACAAAAAAATATTGAAAAGTATGAGACTATGACCAAATAGATCGATCAGCACCGTCACGTGGCATGCGTCAACAATTATTGATTAAAGCTGATACATGCGGATTTATATGTAACTAGGTTTCCGCCCGCGGCTTCGCCCGCGCAGTCAAAGTAGAGTAGAGGATAAAAAGTAGCCTAGTGTCCTTTCTCGGGTATCAAAATATCTCCATACCAAATTTCATGAAAATTGGTTCAGTAGTTTAGGCGTGATTGAGTAACAGACAGACAGACAGAGTTACTTTCGCATTTATAATATTAAAGTATGGATTTATACTCTCTAGTGGGCATAGTAGAGCATATCGTGTTTCTTTCTGATCCTAGCCCTATTACGATCATAGTAATATATTTATATACGTTGAAGCGGGTAGGTACTAGGTAACGTATCATAACGTTGTAGTGGGTAGATGCCTTTATAGATATTTTTAACTGTTTATCTAACTCTTCTACCATTAAGGCCTTATTAGGGCGTATAATGTCAACATGTTTTATTCGTAAGTGGTGTCGTTATGCTTTAAGAAAATTGCCATAATCTTATCATTTCGTAGATAACAAAAATGCACTCGAATGCTATTATAAATAAAATACATAATCCGTAAAGTTCTAGTCACAGGAATTACCCTGTGTTAGTAGATGACTAATTCGCAAAGCAATTTTCATAATTACATAATGCCCATAAAGTGGAGGAAAAACATAATTTCTAATTCTTAGTTAGTTCTTGCACGAATACCCTTGTGAACCACAAAATAAAGGAATAATTTATAGATACTCCAATTTATTGTAGATAGACGAATAATAAAAAGTTTTTACAAATATTATAAGCACATCTACTTAATTATTATTTTTTATTTAAACCTAAAAACAGATATCCCAGGTTTTTGTCTTCCATTGTCGAGCTCCGCCATTAATTAGACCATCTCGATGGTAGCAAATTATTGTATTGTCCTCTGGAATACGTCATTAGAAAATAATTAGAAATGATAATATTAAACTTCTTAAATTACATTATTACATATCCACATCTTGGCTAGGTAAATCATCAATTATAATAAAAAAATATTAATTCATTTAATTATAACCACCTGCCTTTAAGTCTTTAATTTCATTGAAATACACGAACGTTGAAATTATTTTTTACAATAAAGTCGTAAGCCCTGTAATATATTACGTTTTCAATTTATAATTTTATTAAATGCTTCTTTTAAGCCAACAATGGATGATTTTAATGCTACATTATCACGAAAGGCATGAAACCAAGTACAGTAATTATGAATTCACATAAATATTCAATGAATACGGGACTTAACTCACACAAAAAGTAACAGCCAACATGCTTATTAGTTAGTTCATAATTAATTTAAAAACGTAACGTATTATTTGTTGTAATTAACTACCACTCCTTTAAAATTACAGAACATTTTATGGTTATTTATTTCGTCACGTGAGCGGTTGGTGGAAGTTTCCCTTCTGAAAAAGTTTACGTTAATTTTACGATGATAATATTTAACATAATAAACTAACAAAATAACAACAATTTTTAAACAGAATTGTGTTTATGTAGGTCTGTATTTGACCTACTATAAATAATTACATATTTAATTAAAATAGTCTTCCAAAAAGGTCATCCCTTAGCCATATAATTTTTTTTGTAAGTTTCTTTCTTCAGATCAGATCTTTACGAATTTTACTTGCACGAAGATCACGAATGATCAATATAACATACATAACATTTATCTTTGTCAACCAATACCCAAGCTTTTTAAATAAAAGACCTAATCTATAAAAGATTTGCTAAAAACTTTCACAAACTAGTATCTGAAAATCCTATAATACGCTTGGAATTCATCTTCCATTAACGTCAGCGAGCGTTATCAGCCGACGCACTCGAAGCAAAAATGAGCAAGACTGATGGATTGTCATCGACTACCCTTGCTATCTTTTTTAAATAACCTGCAGAACAAAAATGAAATTGTGATTAGACTTTCTAGGATAAAAACTACATTATTAATTATGAAAGCATTGTAAGTCTATTAATTTTGAAAGCTCATTATTCAGCCTTGAGAATTTGTGTAAGGAACCTTGCGGCGTAGGTTGTTTCAAAATCCAATTAGGGATGCTAGACAATCAAATACTCCAAAAAATACATCCGGATGAAAAAAAAACTAGTTATGTAACAATTGGATTTTCGTTCAAAAGTAAAAAAATGCACGGCTTTGTGACGTGTGCTTGATACGTCCGAAAATAAACAAGGTTTTTTTGCAACTTCAATACCTCCAAAAGTCCATTTAGTTGAAACTTTTACGTCGGGCTCCTTTCCCTTTCTTTATTAGAAAAGTTTTGTATCGTACGAGTTTGTCATTAAGATAAGGTTTTATTATTAAAATTATTTCTAAAGCAGGAATATATTTTTTTACAATTTTGTTTTTGTACAATATGTTGTACATTATGAATGAAATAATTTTCAACGTTTTTATTTTCAATATGTTTTTAATCAAGTAACAAAAACATTTTTTTTTTTTTATTTAGTTTGTTTTCAGTTCACATTTTCTGATAAGAAACATTTAATACACATAGGAATAGCATCGTTGAAATCAATAATAAATACAAATAATACGATGATGAAGAAGCCAAAGGAAAAGCTCAGAGGCACCACATATTATTTCTTTGACTGGAATCATTAAGTTAATGCAACGAAGAACATTAATATCGGTAAGTGATCTAAGGGTGATCTTCTAAGTTATAACATCGGCTCAGTGACGTAACTACCCAGAAGGACGGTGCCTCAGGGCCCTTGAGCCTGCTAGTCATGATGTTTTTTGTTTCTCGTTGATCGTTGCGAGGCCCTATTTTTCTATGTCGCAGGGCCCTTGGTTAACTGGCTTCGCCACTGCATCGGCCATGTTATAGTAAACCAGTGCATGGTGGATATTAATTCCACCACAAATACATAAGAAACCTTCTCTTTGAGAGTAATATTCTTTATAGACTGCAGAGAGCATTCCTTTTATTTTTCCTTGATTTATTCTTTTAATTTCTATAAGATGTTAAAGTATTGTTCGAAGTAATTTTGTTAACAATAATGGACTATTGTATGTTTATTTTCCGATATCTATGCGTGTGGAAAATAAATTATAAAATAAGTACCTACATATTTCATCGTAACCGTCTATGATGTTGGAGAACGTAATCTTTTCAAATAAAATATCCTTCTTTTTGGTTGCGATTCAATTGTAAAGAAAATCTTGAAGAAATAAGGTTTGGTTTCATTTTTGCTGACTTCATTATAATAACAAAAAATTGAAAATCTCTATCTCTATCCAGGCATTCGATTACTTGTCCGTACCATTTGCTCTCCCTACATAAATTACCTGAATACACAGTCATGTCATCCATCGATTGATTGTATACTTCTGTTCGCCATCATGGAGCAATGAAAGCGAAAATCGAATGTTTGTAGTGAGTATTCCAATCATCTATCATGGCTTATGTAGCGGGGCGAAACGAATCGAACGGATGAGGGATGCCCGTGAATACACAGATAAGTCACGTTTCAAGGCCCTACGAATGCAACTCGATTGGATGTCGATCACAAGCTACATTGCTTGATATTTGAATTTTCATAAGGAGGCAAATATTTTAATGAAAGAATAGGGAAGTTTTATTGCACATGCTATCAGAATGCCGGATATTTCTCTTCTATTATTTTCTTAGATGTTTTTAATATATTATCCTCTTATCGATTTAAGTATATAAATATAATAAGTTTGTATTTAACTAGTTGACTCTATAAATGTTTTTTTTGCTTTCCCAGGACACCATTATCACCGATTCTTAGAGCTACCGAATATACACATTAAATTTCATAGAAGTCGTTCAAGCCCTTTTACGAGGAATATGATAATTAACAGTGTCACGGGAATATTTAATATATAAATTGAGTAAATCCGTGACTGGTATGGTTAACAAATACCTGAAGTTAATAAACGTACCTATAACAACATTGCGTTCTAAAGATTTATTTCCTCTCAACTAAAACCTGAAATTAACAATTCGCTGACAGTAGATCAAAAAAATGCTCAACTGATATTGTTAACAACAAAAAAACATTTTCGTATTTACCGTAGTAGGGGACGAACAAAAGTCTTTCAGTATATCATATTACTAATGTAGTGAACGGGAACAAATCTCAGATCAATCTATTAGGGAAACTCGATTGTGCGAAATCGTCATTTCGTCGAATTAATTAGTTCATCTGAACCGACAGCATTTATTGGCTTCGTGATCATTAATCAGAAGAGATGAGTAAGTAATTAACTGCGCATTAAGTTTACTCAACATTATTATATTGTTTGTTAAATAAATCAAGATTAATGATTAGTGACGCAGGCTTTTACAAATGCCGAACCTATATCACACCTATATCTTCTATTAAAGTAATATAAAGCATTTGTACTAAGTATTATAGACTTATAAAATAAAACTTTGATATTGATATGACTTTCATTTTATATCCCATACTGAGAATACTTACAAGTACGTAATATTTTAACGCCGTCTAAACATTTCATTATAGCGTGTTTACCCTCATGATGGGGAACCAAAATATTATGCCTGTTAACTATGAACGACTCTTCCTTGTCAGTTATTTTGAAGGGGAACATTATAACTCATCATTAGTGATAGAAATATACGCAGAATTAAAGAAGTTACTAAATTTTATTGCACATTTCCATGAATGTACCTAAATACAAATCTCTTCACAAATAGCTTCCGTGATCTGTAAATATAAAATACTTTTTTTGGGTAAGTATGTTTTCTTATACAAAACATTTCATGTGTGATATACAATGATTGTTAGATACGCCCTAAATCCTCAATTTCGCGACAAACCTTCGCGTGGAAATAACAACCTTACATCTTTTGTCGAATCTTTATTGTTTGCTGCAATGTTTTGTCAAGTAAATCCTGTTAAGACATGTTTATAAAGTTCAAGGTAAGAAAGACAAATAACAAGACAATTTCTATCTACTACTTAAGATCAAGAATACATTCTTTGCACACTGGCTTAGCCTGGTAGATTGGCGAAGGCTGGTCGTGCCAACTCAGAAACCTTGGTGGGCTCATGCATTATACTTAACTGAAGCTTATCACATGTTCAAATGAGTTTACGATTCTAAGAACATGCAGACAAACATTCATGATTATAGAATATGCTTTATTTTTCTCCATTTATTGGTTTCAATAGAGTACTCAAAAGATAAGGTTTTAATGAAATAGCGTTAACTAACCTGACTGGTTCCGACCGAGACATTTCGACCGGAAGCCATCTATTAGGGCTTCCTTTGCTGAAATTTGTGGTGAGAGAGTACGTGTACCTTCAGTCGAATGGTTGCAGGAATTGTCTTCCTTTATCCAATTGTTCACTTTATCTTATACCTCTGAAGAAATAGTGTAGTTTGTGAAAAAACTTTAGAAAGTCAGAGCAAAATAATACTAATTTAATAACTTAGAATTAAAGCGTGTCTATTACAGGTCTTATTGAAAAAAATAAATATCTATTTTATCTAATGATTCATATAACATTTTCGAATGTATATAGATAAGATTATATTTTACGCAGAACATCTTAACAAGTAACACTCCTTACGCATTTAAAAATTCCAAGCGCTGATACAATCAAAAACTTTACATTATAAGCGCATTATGATTGAAAATTTCGTCGCACATTAACATCTTATCGGAATACATTAAACGTCCCCCACAATATGCATTCAAGGTAAAAGGGCTCTTTGCACCTTCTAGATAAATCTCATCAATCACACTTTGTTATGTACAGACGTCTTCCCCTACCGAATGCTATCGCAATATTTCACACTCCGTCTAACTTTATAATCATTGTTTGCTGAAGGGTTGCTATTTTGATGGCCGATTTGCAAGTGGGAAATTTTACGTGCGTTAATATACACGCCCTAGAGGGAACAGCTTGTGAATTTTACTGCTTATCGATATAATATGAAGGGTGTTAAAAGGTCGTAGAGTTGAGCTATTACGTATGCACATCCAAGCAAGCAGAGATACTTCGCACAGAAAATGCTTCGAGAGGCTGCTCGCTCTGTGTGGACTGGCCTATTCTCATTTAATTAATGTTGAAATGAAAAATAATGTGTACTTACTGAAAAAAAAAAACTTTTATTTTAACTGGCATAGGTATCTATTGGTATCTATGGTTGACATGAAGAGCTCTCTTAATTTAATGGGAATATAGATGAATACATTAATCACAGTGATAATGTTTTTAATTGTACCAGCCAACAAGTACAATTGTATGCGATGCATTAATTAATGATGTATGCAAATTAGCACGTGGATTAATTGATCGCTGATACCTTAATTATACCAATCACTTCCTAACCTCGGTATTTATGGGCATAGGATGTGAACTAAATATATGTAGTAGCTACTGGCACTAAATACAAAGTTTAAGTTATGGGAGAACGTTATCTATTTTATAATATAATATTATAAAGCTGAAGAGTTTGTTTGTTTGTTTGAACGCGCTAATATCAGGAACTACTGGTTCGATTTGAAAAATTCTTTCGGTGTTAGATAGCCCATTTATCGAAGAAGGCTAAAGTCTATATATCATCATGCTACGACCAACAGGAGCGAAGCAACGCGGGTAAAACCGCGGGGCACAGCTAGTATTTAATATAAATAAAATTATTATTTTAAATAAATTTAAAATTATTAAATGTATCTACAAATCATATTTTTTATAGCGATTTAATTAAATTAAATGTATAAAGCATGTAAAATGGTAGTGTATTTGGAGCAACTTATATTTGCAATAATTAAATGTCACCTTCCAGACTCAATCCTACAATCAATTATCAAATATAGAAAACACAACTAACAAATGTTTGTTCGCAAATATTATTTACAAGCAAATCTTAGCTTAATAATATTCAAACAACGATAAAAATACTCGGTTCATATTTTACCTTTTGAACGAATATTGTATAATATTGCGACGACATTAGAGCTTCCACTGTTATCAACATACTCAAGATCTCTCTAGAGAAATTCTAGTGGCAATATTCCGAAACGGAGACAAACGCTTATCTATAGAATGAAAACTTTTTCAAATAATCATTAAGATAAAATAGATGAGAACCTCGATACAGCGAGTTTATAAAAGTAATTTTATTGTCAAAGAAAATAAATACAAATAAGAAACTTGATCCCTTAGGTCTTGAATATGTTTAGGTTATATGTTCTATTTACGTAAATATCCCTGAATAAATAAAAGGGTTTAGTTAATCGAACGATAGATAAAATAGGTTTTATGTATTTCAGAAAGGTTTTTTAATAGTAAATTGTAGTAGGTAGTGACTTCGACTCTTTTTCGCAGTTTCCCCCCACATAAAGAAGTAAAATAAATAAAAATGTAGCGATACACATAATATCTACTATAATCAATTAAACGACCAAAAAGGCTTTATTTCTCTTCCCTAATTGTAAACCAGCGAAATGCTAATACGCAATAACAGCAAATGAAGTAAATTTAAGAGCTGGAACAAAGGAATATTCAAATTTGTATGTTTCATGCTAATATTTTAATTAGCTAGGTTGGCACAACACAATCAAATCTCTATCTTCTCTATATATACTTACATATAAAATTGTGTCACAATGTATAGTTACCATACTCCTCCGTAACGCCAGAACCGATTCCTTTGAAATTTTGTGAACATATTTGGTAGATCTGAGAATCGGCCACAATTTTATATACCCTAAGTGAGAAGAGTAAGGCAGAACGTTTGCCAGGACTAGTAGTATGTTAGTACATACTTATTATAAGATATTCTAGAACGTGCTGATACTGTCAACGTCGTAAACATGTTTATTTATTTATTTTATTTATTTATTTATTAACATCACATAGAACTTACCATCATTACAGGATTCTAACCTAATTCGACAGTGTTCTTTTATAAATTAACAAAAACAAATCTCATCTAATGATCTATCAAACATCAACATCATTAAAATTAAAAATAAGTACTACTTAACAATTATAATCTTAATTAATAGAATTAACATTCCCGATAACATAGAATATATTATAAGAGCACCTTTGAAAAATCACTCAAAGTACAAGAGAACACATCTATTTTATTGTGTACTTCGTTAAGGTACTGTTAGGAGATGCCAATGTCGATATGCGACAGGCATCGAGTAATGCGCATTGCTTCGGTGTATGCACAATGCAGCAAATGTAATCTATTTATTGAGGCCATGCGATAACGTTAGAGCAGTGTGACACTTCATAGTCTTCGAATAATTTGCGAAACTTTTCATAAAATTGGAAAGTTCTATACGAGTTAATGATTTCAATACCTCTCACTATATTGAAGAAAACTTACCGATTTAGAAACATATTTAAATGTGTTAGAAAAATATAGCTTTACTTGATATTTTTTCTAATAGTGCACACAATCAATATAACTACAACAAAATATTGCCCTATTGATATAAATCCATTTGTTTATTACGTATCTCATTGCGTTTATTAAAATTTAAATGCAGTACCTATTTAATTCAATGGATGGAAATAGCTAGCTTCAGCGCCAGGTTTCGCGTCATTGACAGCGTGGATACGGAAGGAATTTCACAAGATTACAGACCCACCCCCAACCCCTATCCCGTTGTTATTAGAAATGCCAATTCAATTTGCGAATACTATTCAAGCATGCAAAATATCTCAGCAATTTGAACTTTAAAATGGCACGTAAATTTAGATGAATATAATATTTATGGAAACGATTCACCACATTCATTAAAATGTGCCCAACTTGGTTTACGTAATTAAGCTAGATTTTCTAGAACCACTGGTGATTAAATCTAAATACAAAACAAGAGTCTATGAATTAAATTGGCATTCAGTATGAAACGAGCGATCTATGAGATGGAGGTTTTTGTATCATAGGTACCAAGAAACTTTTCTATTTTTCTTGATTGATGTATATAAATTTAATATCCTTATTTATCACAGCCTCAAATGACAAATGCTTAGGTATACATATTTTTCATATGTATAGAGCTGCGAGGTATAAGGTGAACACATTTATTTTATAAAAATATTTACTTATACTTTATTTATTCTGTAGCCATTATATTCTACTCATAAATATTTAAATTCAGTTAAATAGTTTTGGGTATATATTTAGAAAATTAACACACCCATCTCCTTATAATTCGTAGAAGTTAATAGGTTGAGGGATGAATAGAAAAATAAAAGGACAAGTTTATAAAGCTTCTTTATTAACGTCATGTTTGCAAAATAGACAAATATACATCATTTGTAATCATTTCACTTAAATTCCGTAACATTTAACAATTATATTACACAAATACACACAGTATACGCTATACATACGTTATGATTTACACATTTTCATTTAGGCATTAGGTATATACACAGAAATAAACATATTTAAAACAAATAAATTAATATTACAATAAGAAACACTTTACAGTTCATAAATCTAATTATTGTCGTAAAGTTGGAATTTTGATTTAATTACAATTTCATGAAATAAATAAAACTTAACTAAACAAAGGAAAGCTTAACTGCTATTATCTAAATATATTTACAAACAGATTAACAGAGAATTAGTTAGATATTCAGCAATTTTGTTGTGCAGATACAAACAATACAATATAATATTTAACAATGTATTTATACAATAGATATTAATAAAATAATAAATCGAGAAATAACTATTAATTTTTCATTCAAATAGGATATTACTTTGTATATATTGCTTTCAATATTGTCCACTAAATCATAAATCATAATAAACTTAATTTTTTTCTTAGACTTTATTTTTAATGTTCTGAAAAAATATAGCACAATTAATTTATATCATCTTGCATTTTTGCATTAGGTATAAAATTTTTGATAAAAAAAAACGTTGGAAAAATACACCCTAACAATTTAAAGAGCGTAATAATTCGACCATGGTTACAAAATTATGACTAGTAAACATTGATAAATTTAATAAAATAATCTTATTTATAACCTAAACGAAGTTGAAATAAATATATAGAAAGAAGGTTTACGTATCATTTTTAAAAAATACAATTTTTCTTGGAATTAATCCTAAAAACTTAATTTAAAATATACATTTATTACAATATTATGACTAGTTCTCGTAATGGGAATGTCAGCATCATGAATTGTGATTTAAATTTGATTTCAAATAAAAAGCAGATATAACATAACATTTTTTATATCAAACGTAGAAATAAAATATAAATTACACGAAAAATTTTCACAGTTATGAAAATATGAATTGGACTTCAAAGAACAATGTTTTTAAATTAAAAATAACGAAATGTTATAAAATTACAAATATTTAATATGGCACTTAAATTTAGCTCTTTTTTCATCTGAGAATAAATTAGGCGAATAATAATGAATTACAATAGAAATTATGCTATACAGGAATAATATTTACCTACGGCCGTTTGTTGTATGTCGTATTTTAATACATTTAATTTACATTGTATTTAAAAAGTGATTATTCACTAAAATAAGAGTAGTAACTACGTATAACCTTTATTACTTGGTCATGTTTTATTTAGATACAAAAATATTCTCTCACCTTTGTCTTAACATTACAACCATTTCTAAAAGGAGCTGTAAAAACTATTGGTAACTTGTGAAGCAAATGTAGCTGCTAATTTCAATATTACCTGAATGCAAACGAAGCTATAGTCTCTCTTCATACAATATGTAATATAGTAAATAGATAACGGAGACACAACAACAGTTTCGTTTGAAAATAAATAGTAATTCAAGCTAATGAGCTTTGTACACATAATGCGGCAATAAATTTTGGTTTTTATATTTGTATACAAACACACAGTAAATACATAATTAAATAGAAAGGAAAAGTATATGTACACAATTTCAATAACTACATGTTAAAATTCATATTACAGAGGCTTCAGACGCCGTACCTATTCTTATAACGAAGACTAAATAACTTATAGAGTTAAATATTTATTCATTTGTTTCTACTTCATAGTAAAAAACGAAACACAATTCACTGAAACATTAAAGAGGAACTTTTCTCCATTCCCACTGTTTATCACCGTAGCCAGACGATTGCGTAATACTGTATTAAAATCAGTCTCTAGTACACTTAATACCCTAGAATAACCTATAGGCGTATTATCACTTCACTGTAGTCTACACGAAGTCCCTGCGGCCCGTACCACACATACTGTTTCTGTCACTCACTACAGACAATTCGGATTCGTCCTTTTTCCTCCTGCACATGCTGCAGAGTTTGGAAAACTGTTGGGAGAAGCAAATTATTAACGACGTGTTCATTTGTTTGGAGGTTTGTTTCGAAATATTGGGAATCTAACAAAGTTGTATCAACCAGAAAAATTGTAAATTTTAAATTAGGTCTATGTTTTTCATTTACGTGAATTTGCAAGATCCATCAAAATATAGCTTTAACACGGACTATACTTATTTGCTAACGATCTATACCACGCGAATAACGCCGCGGGTTCCAGCAAGAAATGAAAAAAAAATGAAACAAATTCACATTAAAAAATAATGGCATTTATAAAGATTTTTCCAAAATATACATTACAAATCTTTTAACTAAAAACACTTATTTTTGTTCCAGCATACCTTAACAAACGTCCGAACGGGTTGCTGTAGCACATAAATGGCGAAGATAACAACGCCTTGCAGCGCGTTGATCAGGTCGAACACCGACCACACAGACACGGCTGAACTGCCCGCGCCTGCCGCCCAGGAGACCACCTCCAGTACCCAGGATAGCCCCATGATGACTGAGAGGAGACAGCATGTGCGGAAGCTAGGGAATATCGAAATGTTACCAAATGGAATAATGCTTCATATAGATGCAAATTGCCTCATTTCGGATATAAATATCATTACAATGAGCCATTGATTTAAAAACTTCTCGTCTCGGAGGCCAAGACCCACTTCGGGGTTTCAGCGCCACAGGAGTAGTAAGTATTGAATTAAAAACAAAACATAAGTAATTTTATTTATTCGAATTTACATAGTTTTAAAGCTTAGAGCTCTATAACCTGAAGATCCTACATTTTCAATGATGAAACACAACACATATTTAGTTAGCTAATTAAGATATTAGGTAAGACTTGTAAATTGAATGATAATCTGCAGACATGGCACGAAATTCAAAAGCAAATAGGTATTATCTTGATTGTGAAGAGAACTCCGAGCACAATTGAGATACGGGTCAGGTGGAGCAAATTAGTTCTAGATTATCGTACGTACGGATTCGACGGCTGTATTAATAATATTAATACAGTTTATTAAGGTTTAGATATTATCCTTTATCCGTTGATATCCTTTGTTATTGAGTGTAACGAAGAATTTGTTCAAGTAATTGGTTTTTATACACAACTCAGTGTATAATAATATAGCTGCAGATCTTCTAAATTAGATTGCATTATGTCCTGATAGTGTTCTTAAACAATAGTGTTACCAATAACAAGAAACATTCAATATCATAACACAGTTCTTAAATCAAAACGACTGAAAGGCAATCCTTACTCATGAATTATACTATAGTGATAGATGAGGTCTGAGAGAAGTAGCTACATCAGTTGCTTTTTTCCAAAACAAACTTGAAGGTGTTGAAATAAAGGGTGGAACTGTATGAGGAATGGAGCGATAGCGCGAAAACGAAAAGTGCACGCGAGCGATGCCCCAAGCGAAAAACTAAAACTGTATAAAAGTACGTTTATACAGAATTTTTAGACACTATGCAGGACAAACTTTATTTATAGAATAGTTCTCTCCACGTTTCGCAATGACGTTTATGAGTTTATCTATTTTTCTGGAGTTATCGTATTCTGTGGTCGTATGGTTTTTTTAGTGTGAGAAGGTCTAATTACTTTGGGTCTAGACTACAACTCAATTGTAAAAATAGAAAAATAATACGCTTTTATTCATTATATTTAAATTCTTTTAAACTTACATCTTATTTAGCCGCTGGTTGAAGCTGACGTTTCGGCGCGGTCTGCCCAGCACGATGGCCAGACGCACACAGTCGTCTGACGTACTAAAGTCTGAGTTTATCAGGTCTAATGAATAGTAAACTTACATCTTCTTATACTTCTTGAGCCGCTGGTTGAAGCTGACGTGGTTGCGCGTGGGTGACCGCTCCGCCGCCGGCACGGGCTGGCCCAGCACGGTGCTCAGACGCACCCAGTCGTCTGACGTACTGAAGTCTGAATGCGTCAGGTCTAATGCTGATTATTGAATGGTTTGGTTATTACATATGTCAGTAGTCAGTAGATTGCTTAAGTCAGCAGTTAGATTTAGAAATAGAAAAAAAAGATTGAAACACACCTTGTTTCACTACAAAAAGAATTATTGAATACAGAACTTTTTAAACACTTTTGATAAAATTACTTAAGAGACAATGTTAAAAAAAATAATTATGATACTACAGCTATCTATCATCGTATCATTCATCCCAGACAAAGAATATAAATAACTCTATAACTAGTAGGTGGCTAATAAATCTATTTTGAAGGCGTTAAGCACATGAGAATATACATTTGAATATAAATTTGACGAAGTGGAATAAGTTTCAGGAGCTTCCCAAGTTTTCCCCGAGGAAAAATTATTTCCAAACTTTCTATTTTCGTCAAACATCAAACTAAATAACAATATGAAATATCATTGTTAGTTTCTGAGAACTTATTACATAAATAGACCTAATGTTTGAAACAAGCATTTATGTGAGTAAATAATATTATGGAGATAATATTCTGAACACTTTATTATATGTTTTGGATAAAAACATATTGCCGCTGCATCGCACTGCTCGTTTAAATTTCAAACAAAAGTTATCTAAATTTACTAGCCTTTTATTTCAGACAACAATAAAACAGCAACAAAGAGTTGTTCGGGACTATTGTTACTCGTATGTAAATTAACTTCTTTCAGAGTACACATGTATGAAAAAATGAAAATATCTATGAATGCGTTTAAGTATTTTTTCGGAGAATTTAGGTATAAATATAAATATCATTGTTTTACGTGAACATGAATACTGAGGTATTTTTAAATATGTAAACTACGTAATTTGATGTAACGGTCCAAACAATTAGGTACTTTTCTTAGAATTACAAAATAATCAATTCATTGGGAATACAATTATCCAAATAAAAACATTCAAATGGCTTTGCACTTACTAAGAATATATTCAATAAAAGAGGGTTGTTATTTTATATTCACTCATTTGAATGTAAACGATCGCTTAATTGGGAGGGATATTAAGACAAGAAACAACTTAAACTTTATAAGAAAAGCCTGAAAAAATACACTGAAATAAACCCTCATCAAAAAACAGTAACTCCAACTTACGTGAAACGTCTTTAAGCTTATTATAATGCCTCGCGAACGCGCGTGAAGTGAGGAAAAATATAATTAGGTTGCTAAGAAGTATTACGGCGACTGGTCCATAGAAATACGGCAACGCCGCTTGGTCCGCTGCAAATGGTTAAGAGAATTACTATTTGCATGCTACGTGTTTACTAAATTTTAATAGCAATGTGAATGAATCAATTTGAAAGCAGATCGAGGAATAATTTAGCTTAATAAAGCTACTTTCAAATAGTAAATTATTAGTTACATAAACTATTTTTTTTAGTTACATAAACTATTTTCTCTACATTGTTGTTGTCTTGGTAACACATTACTTTACCATTAAAAGACTATTAGAATCATCAAGCAAATTGGCTTTAAATACTTTTAAAAGCAATATTTAACTTACTTTTAAACCAGCAGCCTTTAACTCCAAAATTAGGTTTTAGATAAGTGCTAGGTACTGCTGGCGATAGGTCCATAGTGATGGTAACTATTAGCAATAGCACTGGCAGTAGAACTGCGTAGGCGCAGTACCACGCAAAGCGTCTCCTCATACTCCGTCTACTTACTGAAGCGTTTATGTACCTCCTGAAAAAAATGTGGATTAAAGAACTTAATATGTTATAGCTCTATTTCGTAATTTGTTTCTTATAAGGCTACCTGTTATCATAAGTAAGTATGTATTAAAACTTTAACCTTTAAGTTTACTTTAGGGCTGATTTTTCAATCCTCGGCTAAAACTTATTCGTCGAATAACGTATTAAACTACCATTTCAAAATGTATTCTTATTGCATGCAATTGACAGTTTACAAGTGACATTTTAATATTATCGTGTAATACTTTATTGGACGGGTAAGTTTTAACCAATGATTAAAAATCGGCCCTTAGTCTACTATTAGTCTGACGTACAACTAGAAACATATTTTTGAGATTCGATTACAGTATAACGTAATTATGATAATAATGTAGTAGACCAATATTATTAATGAGCAAAATTTCTAAAATATAGAAAACCATTTTATAAACAGGTCATTCCTTTCAACACTACGCATTACAAATAAAATTATATGTATTATATTCGTCGGTTTGGTTGCTTCCAATAATATTGATGTAATAATTAAATTGAATGTATTTAATCGCGTAAAAAATATAATTTATTGTAAAATATGTTACATTAATAAATAATACCATAATATTCGTAATCAATGAACTTACCGCACATTTAAATAAGTATCAAAGCACATAACATTCAACCAGAAGAAACAGGATACAAATGAAAATTGAATAAGGTACGCTGAAATGTAAATAACAACATTAAATTTATTTCACAGTCTCATAAATAATCAACTATTATAACGTCTTTCATCTTTAATTTAACATTTTATAAAGGAAATGTAATAACTCACAATAAATACGCTTTGAAATATGTTTTGGTTCGTCATTATAATTATTAATTTGGAAAATATTTGATTTGAATTAAGTTATATTCAAGAAAAAGAATTAACTGAAGAATTACGATTAGTAAGTTAATATTTATAACCCACCAAAAAGCCTAGTGGTCAAACTACTCTCAAATATACAAATAATGTCATAATATAATCTTACCCATTATAGTACAAGCTGTATTGGGAAACGCATGACCAGCAAGCTGTGTTGCGGCTAAACAAGAAAATGCCACCGCTAAACTAAGCGAGTGGCAAGCCAGAGCCTTCCCATGTGTGTCTCTTAATTCAGTTATAAATAAGTACACACAGGTCGTCGCCAGTAAAAAAGGTACTGATATTATTAAACCTGAAAATAATTTGTGATAAATACAAATAAAAAACAAATAGGTTTCTGTCCTATCTTCATGTAATATGTGCCCTTATAAATCTTAAGAACACTTCTATCTCATACTTAAAGTTAATTTAATTGAGTAATTACAATCAAAGTAAAAATAATGTTATTGATGGATTGTTTGTATTTATGGTCATCCATGCATGTCTCTTATTTTTTAGTTACTCACACTTTTTTATGACATTTATATAATACCGCTATTGCAATTAAATTCTAATAAGAAATCGCAGAGCCACACTTTCAATCGACATGAATGTCTGCAATAATAGTGACCAGTTACCTTAACATTCATGGTTTTATACGAGTACTGCGAGGTGAAAAATATTTTATACTTTCATACCTTTGAACTACAAATAGCTACAAGCTATAATTTTTAATTAAACGTCGCGGTGTGAGCACTAACTCATAAACATTAGTACGGGTTAGTAGTAATACCACGTAATACTATATGGCCCTATTTTTATACTTTTGTGGGTTAAGTTATTAGACGAATAATTGACAATCTTTATGCTTGAGTTGTTTAAATCGGTGTTGATGAAATATTAATTCTATTTAATTACAAAGATAAACACTATGCAACTTCTATAGTCTTATTTGTAGATAAGTTCTAAACTCTATGTGATTAAAAGTTATAGTATACATATATAGAAAGGTACTACATACACCCTATGAAAAAGCTCAGTCTTGGCATAATTAACATTTCTCAATTAATTATCGTCGTTTACATAATATTAATCGTGTTGAAAACTCAATGAAAAATGTACAGACGTAAAATTTGTTCCCTATTATAATAAAGACAAGCCGGACGTCAAGAGACGCGTATACTCACTAATTAGCTATGTCCACACTATGCACTTTCATCTTCAACTTTCGTCTTCATCTTTCTATTCAACTTTCGTTTGTCGCTTTCAATTATTATTGAATTCAATATTGAATGCGTTAACGAACGCAACGCCAATATAGTCATTTAGTTCATTCGTAGTTTGTCAGCTTGTGGAAACATGTGCGATGACAACATTTTACTTAGTGGAATATGTGCTGCTTACTTGGTCATAAGAAATTCCAGAAAAAAAAGAACCAAGCGAAAGTTTTGGATACGAGGCTATTACAATAATCGAAGTAATGTGATTATGAGAGAACTACGAGAAGATAAAGATATTCTTTTTAAAGATTTTACACGTATGTCTGAAAAAAATTTCGATAGACTTTTGAAATTGGTTACACCAATAATTACAAAGCAGTCAACCAAGTTACGTGAAGCAATACCTAGTGAAATAAAATTAGCTATAACACTTCGGTTCTTAGCTACTGGAGACAATTTAATGTCTCTTTCATATTTATTCAAGGTGTCGAAACAATTCATCTTGTTGTTGAACGCTTTGTGGCACAGAAATCCACCAGACGCGGGAAACGTCTTTCGCAGCGCGCGCTGTGCTTTCAACTGTCAATAACGCATGCGTCAAGGGCATGCGTTGCGTGCGCTGTTGACTGCGCTGTGACGCATGCCCTTGATGAACGAAAAAAGGCACAGTGTGGACATAGCTATTGGATGTTAACATTTACTTACTAACCGATTGCATAAGCTATAAGTGTTGGTGATGTGCCCGCTTCATCTAAGGGCGTTTGAAAGCATAGTAACGGCAGTGTCACTCCGGCCGGATTGGACTCGTTCCAAAATGTCTCCATACAAAAATTCCTAGTTCCCAATAACGGAGGCTGGCTAAATGGCATGAATAGAGAGCCATTGAATAGAAGATAAAACTCATCTTCGCTGACTTTGTCAGGCTCCAGCTTGTACCTGTAGATGTTTTTTCGATTGAGTTATCAATATTGGGTGCTTTGTTAGGGGTTGAACAGATTTGGGGATTTGGTATTCAATGAAATTGATTCTTTGGTCATGTATTAGGAGGAGGTTAGAGCATTTATTTGTTTCATAATTGCTCCGCTTTTTAGATTTTCCTTTACGTCGCTTTGATTGTATGCGGTGGATTATGAAGCAAAGCTAAAAGATTACTGCAAAATGTTTCATTGAAACCTTATAAATAACAAAGTTATTGGAACTAATGCGGTTGATATATTATATCCTTCATTACCGCTTCCTATGGTTCCATTTATTATTACAGAATTCCCAAAAATGTGACCTTTATTTTATTTCCGCAAATTGACGTCGCTCTATTATAATATTCAGGAAAAAGTAAATCATTGAACGCCTAATAAACTCTAACACGTTATTCATAAGGTTTAAATTAGATTACCATTCTCACCTGTCGTAAGCGCAGGGGTTACCCACGATTGTTTCGAATACATTGCTGTCGTAGCTCCATATGTGAGTTTCGTTCGCTTTGTGGAAGATGGGTTGGAACGTGAGACTGGATCGAGCGCAAACTGTCTTCACTTTCCCGTTTTCGATTGTCACGCTCAAGTTTTGTCCGCTCGCGCAACATTTTGGGACGACGGGTAGCTCCTTTTTTACTTCTTCGTCCTGAAGACAAATAAATGCAATTAGTGAAATGAATCGATAATACGTTATTGTAAATAAATTATAAATTAGCTTATTTCATATGATAAGTTTGTCAAAACTCCGAACAACAATAATTAATAAACAAAAACCAACATTGTTGTTTCAATAACCAAAGAAGTATTTGCTTAATAAATAAAAGTGCTTATTAACTTTTATTGGTTCCTGCTCTACGTCTTGCTAGTGTGTCTTTATTTAGATAATTAATTTTATATTTTATATAAAATAATATTTTCCTACATATAACAGCATTAATAGTTTTAAGCAGCATTAGTTTCTTACAAAATATAAATGTGTTCAGTCATCGCTAACATAGATGTTTTTGATGACAAAATTTTCCTGATAATAGCATAATTCATTAACGGTCTATCATTAAAAAACTTAACAATACTTATACCTACATGACATAACAAACGCCAATACCCTTTCAGATATCCTACGACAAAACTTTTCAGTTGGCGGTTACTTCACAACAATATACAAATCCTACGCACTAAATATCGAAATACGAGACAAATTAAGCCCCCTCCCACATTTGGTTCTTTAATGTTCGCAATTAACTTATATTTATATATTACTCGCTCGTTAAACTCGGGTTTCAAAAACATTCAAGAAAATTAGGTCGACCCACATAAGAGGCAATTTGAAGGAAGGACAAGTTAATTTGGGTGTTATTTAAAAATGATAAATTGAAGGTACGGATCATATGACGATAGCTAATCAGAATTCAGGATGAGTATTTGAACTTTTGATGTATTCATAAAAGATTGAGGTTAGCTGATTTCAGCTTTGTTCTTAAAATTGGTCACGTACACATAAATCAAACGTTATTTATGTAGAAGACAGTTTTGGGACATGTTTTATTTCAACGTTTATGTTTGCAATTATTGTATCATGCCAGAAATTGTGTGTCGATAGCAATAATCTGAAATATCCAATCAAGAGATGAGAATTTTTATACGTATATCAGATGAGACATGATCCTGAGCACAGAACACTTTTTTTTAGACATTTGGTACATGAAAAGGTAGCAAAATACTATTATTAAAAGTGTAAAATTGTTACTGAAAAATTGTTGCGAGTCTTTAAAATAATTTATGAGGTATTCATAAAATTCCGCGCAAAAATATTTTGTCTTCCTTATTATACCTTAAATATTTTAGACATTATCCTTATATGTATATGTAAGATATACTTCAAGTGGAGGCCATCATTAAAATCCTGCATAATTTCCAACTTTGAGCGTTTCATATTTAAGCATATTATGTATCTGTATATCTTATCAAGATCGCTAACAAACAATTTTTAGATCGTATGTAAGATGAAAATAAAATTGTCGGCAATACATGAATGCAACTGCGGCGCGGAAAAAGTTCAATATTGTTATTGTGCTTGTTAGGGACGTGCTTCTGATGTAATGAGACATGTCATGGAATGCAATATACGAGATACTTTTCCGGATGATAACCAGCTTTGTGGAAATTACTCTTTCGCACACGTTTGTTGTTATGCTTTTAGTTCATTTTGTTTTGAGGAATTGGGGAGTTACTTATCGGTAGTTAACAACATTTGCTAGTTAGTTAATAACATTTGCTAATCGTATGTGTCAATCAATCATATTATGTTTTTTTTTACAAGAAAACTTTCACTTATTTTAAAAGATGTTGAACTGTTTCATTGTTACGTTTAATTTCCCGTAAAATCATTTTGAGAAACTTTATAATAATAAATTGAAAATGTACCTACCTCACGTAATATAAAGCTCTACAAACAAATAACCTTCGAGTTATTTCAATGTAACTCCATAACTTGGCAAATATCATTAAACTTATTGTACTCGATATTGAAGGTAGAACATTATTAAGGAATAAATTGGATCCAAATGACGGATCACGTTCCTATATTTATGTTCTGGTCCTTCAGTCGTGATTCGCTCAGTTTCGTGATGGAAGCTTTGTTCCCGGAATGAGGTTTGCGCTTGTAAATGTATTTGTCACAGTTGTTAAGTGAAAGTCTATTGGAAGCATTAAGTCTAATAGTCTGGCTTCTTGTGTAGGTTTTCAGACGAAGTAAATTACAAAGATTATTCAAAGTAATTTATCGAATTTTTAATGGAATATTTTGTTATTTTACTCCTAAAAATATTTGAGCAAGAACTTTTCCATTTGATATTTTGTATACATTTTCGTTTATTTATACAATTATAGATAAGTTATTTACTAGCTATTCCATGGAACTCACAAACGTCCTAATTACAAGCAGGAAACCGGAGCCCTTTTATCTACACGTGTAGAAGTAACTAGAAAACAAAATAAAACGTAACGAAGTCGAGAAAAACAAACATCAGTGGAGAAATACGAGCGACCTCTGTCCAAAGTTCGCAACTCGGTAAGGTGAGGTTGATACAATTTGTTTTAAGGCTTTTTCCTCTCCGAGACAGTCCCTGTGGAAGCTGCGTGCCGTCATTGTCAACTAACAACGCCGCACGAGGAAACCTTGTAAACTTTTCTCGACTTTAATTTGCTAAATTTTTACTTTAGTTCCTTAGCTTTGTTTTTTCTTCGAACGTTCTCTTGCGTCGATAAAATACTTACAGGTATATTATTGTTTTATCAACAACCATCTGGGTTTCTCTATGATACATTCCGAGAATCGAGATATGCATGACGTTCAATATCAAGTGGGAAAACCTACTATAAATAACTTGCAAGTTGAAAGCTCAGATTCGTATTAATGGCCTTAAATAGAAATGGAATGAGATTGTTTACAAAACAGCAAGAAGAATTATTCTCAAGAGCGCTATTTAACGAAAATAAATTCGTAATTACTTATTGAACAAATTAAAACAATATAAACCTAGTGTAACTTAAATGAAACAGTCTCTCGGAAGTTTTCCGAGATTGGCTCAGTAAATTGAAGCCTGGATTGACCTCGCCAGCTGTAAATAAGACTGAAGATTTGGAAAATGTGACTTCTCGAAGCTTCTAAACCTACGTAATGTTTTGCTTGTTCCGAATGTGTCTGTTCGTACTTAGTTAGAGGGAATAGACAAAACAAAAATCTTGATTAAGGTTTTTCACAATTAATTAATGTGACACTAATGCTTCTATTTTTGTTTTTTATTTAAACAAAGAGTTCAATCATAATTTAGAAATAAATTCTAATTGATTAATATTGCCATGTACGAGATTCGTAAATTTACTCAAATATTTAGTTTAGCTCAGTTATTTAGTTTTTGTGTATAAAATAAAACCTAACGATTAAATTTACTTAAATAAAGAGACAATTAACTGTTATAAAAGTTTTGGGCACCTTTATATCGATCATTATCTGTATTCGGGTATTTACTTACATTCACAACTAATTGAGTTAGTTTCATAAGACAGTATTTAAGTCATGTTTGTTCAAGTAATCAAGTCACGTTTTGAATACATAAAGTAAAATAACAAAGCAAAAGGTGAAGCCCTGATCTGATAAAATTCGTTTGAGTTTCGCAAGTTTGTATTTCTGCAATGTTTCGTGCTACGTTTAACTGTGTTAATTAACCTTTAGGTACCGTTTATTGGCTTTTTCATTTATCTTGCTCATAAACGACCTAGATGTAACAAAAAAATAAATAAATAATAAAATAAATAAATATTTCAGGACAATTTTCACACACGGCACGATCTGATCCCATACTAAGCATTCGCTTGTGTTATGGAAACCAGATGGCTGATAAACATACATTTATATAATTTTAAATAAACGCTTATATAGATAATTAACACCCAGATACAGAGCAAACATCTATGTACATCACACAAATATTTGCCCCGGGGTGGGAATCGATTCCACGACCTAAAAAAAGAAAAAAGAACACCTAATTTTAGTAACATTTTGTTGAGTTAGTTGAGCTGTATCAATGTTTAGTCAGTGATACAAACTCCGTAATTACTAGTCGTATATATACACTAGTTGTTGAACATTTAATCCCATAGATTAGCGTTCCATCAGGTATTTTGTAGCTCGAATATATTCTGATTTTATCGTCCAAATCCACAAACATTTTGTCCTATTTCCGAACGCGTGAAGATACTAAATAATGTAGGACCCGAAAAAGTTAGCGAGGTCGGGACGTCACAGGGTAGGAAATAGAATAATTCAGTAGTCGTTTTATCGCGTGAGTAGGCATGTGTCAGTCGATACAACATAAATATTTGTAAGCTGGGGTAAGGTAAATTAGGAATTCTTTGTGTTAAATGTAATTATAAAATAATTTTGTTATTTTTACAGTAGGGAAATTTAGGGCGTGAGTAATAGAATTAATGTGAATAAAACATAATTAAATTATATCTAATATGATATACGAACAAAAAAATAATTATACCCAAAAAAAAGGCAATAACTGAAAAGTCGTCCCCAAATGTTTCGCTGACTAAACGTACTTATTTTACATAAAATAATTAATCTAATAATTATATATTATATCATATACCCATAAAAAACAATGAAATTATTCAGCCGTCACTAGAATAAGTGCGTTACGTAGAAACCTCATAGCAATCTTCGTAAGTGGGTTCCGCTGAGACTTGAGCCTTATCGGGCTTTATTAGTTATTTATTCTAACATATCACTCGCTACGGAAATGTCCTTCATGGAAATTGCATTGTTTTTCTTACAAGGACCACTACTTTATGTGATAAGTACCTACTGCTGCTGCTGTATTCGACCTTGAGCACACTGAGAAATGCGAATGCTGCCAAATAATGCATGTTTTTTTTAATTGTAAATTATAAAGTAACTAATATTTTACTGCATTAGTATAAAGTATGTATAAAGCTATTACTTTTATAAACACTCACAACCTTTTTGGCAAATCTTGACGATTCGAATAAAACATTTAGTGATAAAAACCTTTTATTGCTGATTTAATTAGATTATTTAAAAAGTTCATCAAAATCCTAGATTGTAACTGTTATTTTCGAAATAATAAAAATAAAGTAAAAAGACGAAGTGCTACAGAGACTACAATATAATAATTTATTCAATAGATTCATATCGTCAAGTAGCTGTCTATTATAATCTGACGTCCAACGTCAACTACCGTTACTCTGCCTTTAATGCTATTAATGATTCTCATACGAATTGGAATTGATAATACGATTATAAAGTACCCACGGCTTAATATCTTCAACATTATGAAATGTATTACAAAATATGCACTCAGTAT
This sequence comes from Colias nastes, assembly GCA_907164665.1. Classification (NCBI taxonomy): domain Eukaryota; kingdom Metazoa; phylum Arthropoda; class Insecta; order Lepidoptera; family Pieridae; genus Colias; species Colias nastes. The sequence continues at coordinate 34,272 of CAJQZM010013450.1, forward strand.
TTTGTAGAGCCGCTTAGCTTTTCTGTGAAATTAAATTATTATTTAAATTTTGGCATGTTTTTCTACACCAAAGAAACGTTTTAAACTTTAATAAGTTATGTTTAACGCTAAATTATGTATAACTAAGGAAATAAGCAATTAATTGATATTTTCAAACATTTTTTTATAGGTATTATAAAATATAATACTTTAAAAAATCTTGGACAATCCACGTTCCTGTACAAGAGATCTTCGTTTATTTTTTTCAATAGTATAACCTATACAAAAACATATTCTATTAGCATGTACCTATTCACATAACATTATTTTATCATTCAATTTACTGAAACGAATATTACACGGTCCCTAATATAATTAACGGACGTTCGTTAATAACCGCGTACGTGCTAAGAGTTCATAAAGATAGTGGGGTCCGTGAGATGGCGTGTTAGCTTATCTGAAGACATGTACGGATGCCACATTGACACCTACACGACACACAAGAAACTGTATATGGAAGATATTTTTACCGGATATTGTATTATCTATAATTCTTCCATTTATAGTATAACAAAATTCTTCATAGATTCGTAAGAATATCTAAAATATATTCGTACAATACATAATATCCCTAGATTTTGTTGATGTGTGTATTCTCATTATAGTTGAAAAGGAAAGGAAAGAAAAATAATTTGTTGCTGCTCACATCGTTGACTGTCACAGTGTAAGTGAGCCAGCAACAAAATAGAATTTTGACTGTACACTGTATGTGTGCAGAAACAAATTATTTTTCAATGTTTAAATGCCGAAAATCGACAGTTAAGCTGGCTTGGACGTTTTTCTAGCCAACCGATTTCAAAATTAATTCTACTTCCGGTTTCTATTTTGTTGCTGGCACTGTACACTGTGACAGTCAACGATGTGAGCAGCAACAAATTATTTTTCAATGTTTAACTGCCGAAAATCGACAGTTAAGCTGGCGTGGACGATTCCCTAGAAAACCGGTATCAAAATTAATTCTACTTCCGGTTTCTATTTTGTTGCTGGCTCTGTACACTGTGACAGTCAACGATGTGAGCAGCTTCAAATTATTTTTTATGTTTAACTACCAAAAATCGACAGTTAAGCTGACGTGGCCAGTGTTATTTTTGGCGCTATTGAAAAAAAATGAAAATCTACACTGTTTTTGCAGCAACAAATTCACCTGCATGTATCAAACGATCCATCCCTTTTTCCGATTTCTTCACGCTACCTTAATGTAAAGCTAGAACTGATGCTGATTTTCAGCGATCGGCTGGAGCAACAAAATCGTCATTATAGCAACTAATTAGCAACAAAAAAGCAACAAATTCTGGCGTTGTTTTTTTTTAATTTCGCTAATTTTTCATCGCCAGCTTTACAGACCTTTATTTTCCTTTCGCGCAAACCATCTTATTAAATAACAACATACTAAAATACGCAAGGATTTTAAAATTATGTGAATGTAACAAATATATTATATGCTAATGTAAGCCACATCAATAATGTAGAATTGATCATCCATTATTATAAATTGACAATTGGATAATTGAGGTATTCCATTTATATTAATATAGATACTTAATTAATGATAAACGTGATAAAAATCTGTATTTAATTGAATATTATCTAGTATTAATTGAAATAAATCCTATCCTACTAATATTATAAATGCAAAGTTTGTGAGGATGGATGTAAATGTATGTTTGTTACTCTTTCACACAAATACTGTAGAACCGATTACAATGAAATTTAGCACACATATAGAGGGTAACATGGATTAACACATAGCATAGGTTTTATCCCGAAAATTCCACGGGAACAGGAACTATGCGGATTTTTCTTTGAAAACGCGGGCGAAGCCGCGGGCGGAAACCTAATAATCTATAAGAAAGTGATCTATTTATAACGACATTGTACATTTGCTTCAAAAGGTTTTATATTTATCAATAAATTGTTATATTGTAAACATGGAAAGTACAATAAGTAAACTACGCGACTGCACCCACGTTGGAGCTTAATAAGACAGCGACATTCTCAAAGCTCACTTAATTGAATGGGAACCTTTTTTATAAGCTCTCAATAAATATGATAATATGACGTTGAATAGCATTTTTTGAGATATGGAGAAAATTTACAGCCCACGCTATGTCGGTGTTACGTGTACTTGAAGTGTCTACATGTATGAGTTTAAAGTATGTATCATGTAAGACTTACTAAGAAGATATAAAAGAATTTACTAAGAATTAGATAGTACCCGATAGGAAGATACAATGGGTAATAGTGTTTGGTATGATTTTCGCAGAATGTGTCGTTATTTGTGACACTATCTTGTCGCCTAAACCATTACGAACAATGTCACTTATTCTTTTTATTTTTTATATTATTTTGGTTCGAGAAAAGAAGAAGTGTATTACTTTAGTTATAAATATTTTGATAAGATTACCTACTTTCAACTTTAATTAAAGACTAATTTTGTGACTTTTCAAAAAAATAACGTTGTTATTTTTTATCTTTCTATCCTCAACAATAAGTTGAAATAGTCATTTTATTAAATATCAGAGTCCCTTGAAACAATTAAACTGCTCCAGTAATAACTCCAATACCACTACACTTAGCTAGCGGATTATTGATATATGATGTCTTGGGAATAAACCACAATTAAGAATTAAGATATAATACGCAACCGGAATATCTAGTTTATTGCACTAATAAACTAGATATTCCGGTTGCGTCATATCATATCGAGATGGTTACCAAGATTAATAACATTTGATTAATTTACATGTAAATTTGAATCCGCATCCTTAAATTATTGCTTAACTGTACATTTTTAAAGGAATATGTTTTATATAAATAATATTTAACAATGTTTAAAATGTACTGTATTGTTGTTGCTTAAATATTATCAAATAATAATTGGTTAAGAATTGAAAAGCTTCGTGATGAAGCGGGTTTATTAAGTCTATGTTTTTGTTCAAAAATATTTTTACTACAATATTGGGGTAAGTATTTACAATACAATAAAATTAAATAGGAGAATATTATAAAATATTTTTTTTGTCACTACACACTGTGTCTTTGAGGTAGACTCAAAAAGTAACATTGAAGACTAATTAATGTTCCTTCGTGATTCTTATAATATACTTACCTACATCATTACATTGATTCATGAACACGTAAACGTACGTAAAGTTCTTCAAATCTTAATTCAACAATACGCCCAACATAGCTTATTGTGTAGCCATGTTCTACAATAATAAACATAACCGTTCATCAAATTAAAAAAGCAGTCTTATTTAAGATGCAGCACGCGATACCAGCCCTGCTAACGAACCATATTTATAAACTCTCCACGTCACATCCAATAGAGAAAATAAATAAAATATAGTGAGAAATGTCATTCATTACTTACTGAAATAACATCACAGCTATATTTCACGATAAAAGATTTATTCGATAGCTTTTAACGTATAAATAAGGAATAGAGATTCGATACATTGAAAGTGTTTTAACGAAATTAGCCGATGCTTCAAGTGGAAACGTGATGATATTTTGATGTGTGACAGATTTATTGACAACATTGCAATTTCACTTTACACGTATACGAATGACACTGCAGTTAAAAGAAAAAAAACTTTATTCTTTTCAAATTAAAGCTCTATTTTGAGCACAATTTACGTTACTCAATAAAATGTAATTCAAAATACACAAGATACACACGTACACACACAATACCTATGCATGACACAGATATAAATATCCTTTAATTAAAAAGCACATAATTATACCTAATTGTATTGAACGTTGAATAGTCGCAGTCTAATTAAAACAAAGGCATAGCAAATGAACAATAAGTTTACAGTTACTCAGCATATCACGCTTCATAATCCGTTTAAACTTTATTAACCCGACAATGCGGAACGGCACTCAAGTCTTGAAATTCAATAACGCTTCGATTGTTACGCCTGATCCCGGCTTTGACGTTCATCTCAACTAGACCTAGCTATTTCCTTATCATGATCCTTTATGATACAGGATCTGATTGACGAGAACGAAGTATCTACAATAAACACGCACTGATATTGTTACCTAATACTTTGAGAAAGATTTGAAAATTAAACTAATATTTTCCAGAATCATTATGATCTAGCTTTGTGCTATGACTGCTATGTAAACACCAAAGCTGTCCTTACTTAGGTATTAATCATCACTTTATATTCTTGAAGAGAACATCTTAGCCATGATAGCTTCGATGGAAATTTTAAGCGGAAAGATATCCGAATTCGTTATATTATCACTTGGCTAATGTGTTTACTTGTATGTGTTTATTGTATTACCATATATCTAAAGGGCCGTATTACGTTTTCGAAAAAGTAGGTTAATCTATTAAATAAATGAATGAAGAGCGTAAATAATCTGATAATTACGTTAAAAAACGTTACGTTTCGCTAAATTAGTTTATTAAGGAAAAAGCTCTAATGCGATATTGCCAAGTACGCGCGGAGAATTCGCGGTCAATGCCTCCTCGGCTTTTGAAATGTAATATGATTTCCACTTCACAGGATTATTACCCGATTTTTTAATCTTCAAGCAAAAGCAGTCGAGTTTATGATTTTAAAACTGAAATGGGTCCGACATATTTATAGACATTTAGAGTATTTGCCAGATCGCAAACATTTGAAAATCAGATTAAAGTAATCCTTAGATTTTTATTGTAGATAAAATACAATTTTATTGAACCGAACAAAACAGATTACAACACAGCTTAGAAACAGTAGCAGTCAGTTGTTTTTATCTTTAATCTTGTTAGGTTGTTACATTTATAACAGCTCCGTCGCGAGTATAAGTTATGAAAACGGATAATTGTAATTTATGTGCTGGTTTATTACTTAGGATGCTGTCGTTAAAACTAACAAATGTAATCTATGGTTGTAAGCGGCTTATACAATTCAACTTTGTCAGAAACTATATATTTGTCGCTTCAAGTTTTACATTATGTTATAATAGCACGAAGGTGTTGATAATGGTGCTTGTTATTCCCCTTTCTTATAATGTAAGTTATTATATACGAACTGTTTCCTTCGCGAAATTGATCAAAATGTGACTATGTAAAATTTTTGGACTGTCAAGGGGATGAATATTTGCCCTGTTCATTTAATATTGTAAATAATATTGTGTACTTAGAAATTTACTTTATGTAGATTTAAGACATTCTAATATTACATAATTTTCATTAGATAATATGAGTTATACAGTATACACGCAACATACTAAACATACAATAAGTATATTAATATCCTCTCAACCCGTCCCTAATTACGAAAACTGTCACTCATTAATCATTTTTATAAGAGCGGGGTTTGCTTAAGCGGTTTTTCGTCAAGTAAGCCGATGCAATTATCACAAGAAATTCAATATTCTTTGGCTCACGAAAGAGGATTACGTGCTTATAATTATATATTTATACAAAAGGGTGGAACCCCAGTAATAAGGCTATTGTGGTATTATCAATGTAACGAATGCGTTTTATTTTTAAATTAGATTGAACCCCTATTCATAGATAGATAGTTATTAACTGTATTATAAATTGATAATTCTTCATGAATCATGTTTCGATACTGTAGACTAAGATTGCCAATGTAGACTGATAAAAAAACTTATTTCAATCATTAAATAATTATTTTTTAAGACATTTCTAAATATTATAATAGTTAAACTTATAAAATCAAAAACTAAAATTCTTGTCTCTATTATTATCACGCTAATGACAAAAAGTTATAGTAGATTGACGATAAAAAAGATATCAAGCTTTGTTAACATAATGACGATACAAAACGCGTTATTAATCAGACCCTAATCTTCTATTCAAACATTATAATAGCGTTGGTAATGACCGTTAAATCCAAACTACAAGAAAAGTACAGAAACAATTAACAAGATCAACACGATCCATGAAATAATTAACGGATAAAGATAAAAATTGGTTTGTCCGGCACTTAATGAGACACAAACAAACTTATCTAACGATATTTGCTGAAGGCTTATCTCTTTTGATACGAGGTTATACTCTACGACCAATGATAGATAATCTTAAAGAAATAGTAGATACAGGTGTATTCCTCAAGTTGTTATTGTAATAAATAGAATCATTAAGATAGGGAATACGCTTCTTGAAACGGCTCCTTCAGATAGGCTTGTAATATAAATGATACAATATGAATTTATGCTGTCACAAACCAAGCGTGTAATTCAATTTAATTTATTTGAAGCCTTCGAAGCATCCGCGAAAATTATAATCATCTTTTAATAGACATTCTAAATATGATTTCATTTATACAAATCTATCGTCCTAATAAATATGATAATTCTGCGAATCGCGTTAGCTGATTGTTTGGAAATATGCAGATTTACGTACGACGTTAAATAATTATGTCATACAGAGAGAACACACATCACATCCTAGTCGCATATCCTGCAGAATAAATTTAATATTATTATATGAATGTTAGGTACATGAACATCAGCATACATTGATTGTTTGAACGGTTACGTGTTTAAAATAAGTAAATGAAAGCCGTCAATGAATCATGTTTTTCTTTTCGTTTCAGGTCGATTTGAAAGGATGAAGCGAAACTCCGGGAGCTAGTTTAAAACAAACAGATATTTGTTAGAGTTGTTTGTTCAGGCGCACAAACATTGGTCCAAGTATACAAACAGAGATCGGAAAGTGCTTAAATATTAAGGTGTTAGACAGAGACGTATGATCTGGTTAACAGCTACATTGAGCGTGCTCATTAGTACCTTTTTAAAAATTCCACAAAAAAGTGGGAATTTAAAAACGAGTCTAAATGACACATGCTTCTTCTGAATTCGCAGGAAATTAAACACCCGAATGAGAAATATTTTATGAATTAACGCGCCGACGTAACGATCTGACGTCCTAAAGAGACTTAAAAAATGTAGTGCAACATAAAACATAATAAATATGTGTTAAATACTTGGCTATACAAAAACTATGAAACATACGCAGTTTTTTGTCGATGACGGACCAATAGAATTTTAATTAATTTACGCGTGTTTAACTAAATATTAAAGACAACGACTCATATTTCGTATTTATTATTTTATTATAAAAACAAAGATAATACCAACAAACTACCGCCCCTAAAGTTGTAACCTTATCTTTTCCGTCATAAATAAGCCATTCATGCCACGAACAATGCTGTAAACATAGAAACGGTGGGGAAGGTGCGAAAAATAGATCATGTTGAACTTTAGAAGCTTTACGTAACAAGGCTTCCGTGGAAGAACAAACAAAAAGGTCCATTAGCGTTAATTGTGTTAGTCTGGCCATCGGGTTTCATTTACGGTGCACACATGCATGATAACACGGACATTACCTAGACTAGTTGCTTGTCCCGGATTCACCCGGTATGTCTTCTCTATTATATAAATAAAATAAAACAATTATTTCTCTCCACAACATAGTTACATATACAATTAGTTACATTAAATTCTCATTACAGTCACAATGTTAGTTACCATACTCCTCCGAAACGGCTGGACCGATTCTCATGAAATTTTGTGTGCATAATACATTGGGTAGATCTGAGAATCGGCCAACTTCTTTTTTGATACCCCTAATTGATAAGAGTAAGGTGAAACAGCGTTTACTCGGACAGCTAGTAAATAAATGAAGGACATAGGAATCATTTGTTACCTATTCGGTAAAGATGTGAAGTTACAACGGTAACATATTTTTTTTAAATAGTTCGAGTAGTTTTTATTTTAACCGTAACAAGGTCACAAACAATGATAACAAAAAAATCGATGAGTGATTTGTATTCGTATAGATATTAGATAAAGGTGTCTCTACGATAGGTACGTTCATACATAGAAGTCTATTCTAGATTAGTCGATAAGATATGTATATGATGAACTGAAACACATTTATAAAACATTGCGATTGAAAATAAATACGATCTATTAATAGGACTATAGTAGACAGATAAAATACAGTAGTGATAAGATAGATATTAATGGCCATTAAGGTTTAAAATTAAGTATTCCATTCCTTTACATTTTGGAAAGGTATAATCAAAGAATACTTAGTAGTAGCTAGCGCTAGTCTTAATATATAATTATAAATCTCGTGTCACAATGTTTGTCCTCAATGGACTCCTAAACCACTTAACCGATTATAATAAAATTCGCACACCATGTGCAGTTCGATCCAACTTGAGAGATAGGATAGTTTTTATGAAAAAAAACGTAAACATGTAGGTACCACGGGCGAAGCCGGGGCGAACCGCTAGTAATAATATAAAATGTTCATTTTGCTGAAACAATTTTAATCCTGGAGTTCGACGTTTGTCTCATTTAAAAAAGTAAATAGCAATCAAAAATGACTTTAAATTAAAAACAATAAGAAACATTTAAGCTATTTTAAAATAAAAATAAAAAAGATGTACTTATATTATTTTTTAAATAATAACTGAATATTTGAATAAAAAAGATGGAATTTCATTGCCGCTTACTAGGTATGTTATCGCAAAACTTGTTTCGTAATATTTAAGATGTAAAAGTAGGCCATGCAAACAATGTTTAACGCTTTAATTAAGTGATTTATTGTCTTACGAAGAAGGGCAAAACCTTTTAATTAATTATCAAAATAGTTTCTTAGTTATGTGCTGTAATATCCCTAATTACATTAAAACAGAAATTAATACTGTATATCCAAGATGGCGGATTTTCTTTATGATTCATTGTTTATTTTTCTTTTTATCGGAAGTGAGGTCCAATTTATAAAAAATATGCATTTTCATTGTTAAAATCCTTATTTATCTAGCTCACGAATTTGCACACCTGCATGTCAAGTGTCAACCTGCCTAATCTCTCTACAGTGTTGCAACATTTTTTCGCTATGATAAATTAATAATTCATAGCAACACTGACGCAAATGGTTTAGTTGACATCATCTTTTAACAAATGATGTAGGTACGCAGTACTTATGCAATATGCGGAATGCAAGTTAAAAAATTAAATAAAATAGGAGATAAAATTTGCAAGTGATCATTGTTCGCTTTACGTCTTTTCAAATGATATAATCTCAAAAATGCATCAAACTGAATATGAAAATCTTTAACATGATTAAAAGTCGAGATAGAATAATAGATTATAATAATCGTATATTATTTTAAATTCTATATAATACCTATAGGTATTAACTAGGTACTATCTCAAAAAATATGATGACATAATGTCTAAGTCACACACAGTTCAACTGAGTTTAACAGTTCTTCTACAACAAAACCTGAGAAAAACATCATAAACAGATCAAAATCTAATAAAAATCTAACACAATGAGCCTCCAAAGATAACTATGTAATATAAGTAATGGGACGCCATTCTTGAGGCGTGATGGACGCTTCCATAATGACATCATCATGATCCACATGTTTTATCTTCCTCGTGGATATAATAAGAGGCAAATTGGGCTATTAGAATTTTCTAAAGCTTGTGCCATGTGGTATTATCATATGGAATAGTACAACGGTGTAAGGAGGGAAATGTTTTTTTAAAAGTCATTATGTCCTACACATTTGATTATCCACAATCCACATGATGTTTGATAAAACAGTAATATGTGTGATTTGTTATAACATCAAATGCTCATAATATTTCGTCTTTTGAGCTTTTCATTTAAAACTTACATTACAACATGACACAAATAACTATTATTGTGTTCTAAATGAAACAGTGCAAAAATTCTAGTTAAATCGATATATTTATAGCACCATTAACTTATTATTTACTTAATCGTTATCTCTCACGCAAAACCATAGTTCCGCTACGTATACAGTCAGGGTCAAAAATGATTCACAAAATCAAAAACCCAAGAATTGTAATACAGTTAAGTAGAAGAATAATTTTTCTATGCAACCGTGAGTTTTATCTGCACGAACGTGTGTTATACTGAGAATATGACGTCAATATACTATGAAATATAATACATTACACGTTGATTGTGAAATGACGTCATAACCCAACCCTTTGTAGTGCGTAATTAAGGATTTGATATTTAAGGATTAATATTGTTAGATCCGCATCCCATATTGTGTTTCAAACTCAAACTCAAACATTTATTTATTCAATTAGACTTCTTCTAGAAGCAGTTTTGAAACGTCATTAAGTACATATATTTTTAACATTTACCACCGTACCAATTAGTTAAAATGATTATAAAACATTTCGTTTTATAATCATTTTAACTAATTTTATTTTGAAATAGGTACGTAATGAAGATAAAATAGACATTGTTATTGGCAGATTTTGGAGACGACTAATTTTCCATTGCAAATTATCTTCCTGAACCCAGACAGTACTTCGAAGGCCGCCAATCACTACAATACAATCTTATAAATATAAAAAGAACCCTCTCAGAACCGTATTTTCTCAGCAAAACAATAATCACATTAATCAGTAATAGTGATTGCATATTCAACAATAAAATATTACAAGAGATTCAATTGTTATAAATAACCCCTTTATTGTGAAATTGTACCAAAATATCCAAAAAATACACCTACGACACAAAAATCATTTCAATTGAACCGAAATTGTAATAAATAACAGCGTCCTTAAAAAGACATGCCGTTTTTATTCAATTTAATTTATTGCGAACAGTTTCACGATCTCGTTTTCACAAGCACAGTAAAATGGATTTTTGAGTTATACAAATAATTTTAACGAACTATGAAAAATGGAAACACTCAAATAGTAATAGTAAATTTCGTATAGTGGCAATAGCTTCTAATCTCATTTTTAAGCCCTTCAAATTTTATTATAAGTACCTACATTTCAGAAAACTCAGAATTTCTATTCAAACTGAATTAATACTTAACCCAGTTGAATAAATACTTACAACTACTAAATACTATTCTACTGTCTTTTGTAATCATCTATTTGTAAATTCTGCCGTTTTCAATTAATAAATAGGTACCTATTATTTAATAAATTATTACAAAATATATCTTTATTGCATGCTCTATTATAAGTGCTTGATATAAAAATCATAGCCTCTTGCTACAAATTTAAAATTTTCTGTGTTAGTCTCGACTCATAATGATTCATCTCATGAATATATCTCTACCTTCATCTAAACGCATCCTTGTCCTCTCAGATACAAACCCTTAACATTTTTAACAGTTCTAATTAATTAAAAAAATATTTAATTGTATCTTTAACATTCGTTACAATAAACGTTACCTATTAATTATAATGAATTAGCATTTAATTTCTTATCATACCTACTTTTATTTCCGACACATTGACAAAGTTTATCTTCCCAATGAAAGTTCTTAATCACCATCAAAGTAATTCGTAAAGATTACAACATTAAAAATACATTTATCACAAACGGGTTCCATTCGTCGCATGGTTTATCAAAGCCTTCGCCAGCTGACCGACAAATAGACCGATTTGTCAGCTGTCTGGCAACACCGCTTAAAACCCTGTTATATTCCCTTTACCACTGTTTAAAACATTTCCCCTTTAGTGGATTGTGGGTTGCGTTGAATGAACGCTATAAAAATCAAAGCTAAATGGTTATGTAATAACGGGTTATAGTTACGTTTACATAAAGCGATTGATATGCGTATACCTATAGTGTACTATCGGTAATTACGCATCTGGATATATCCAGCCAAATACCCGGTAACAAATTAACGGAGATAGAGTCAATACAGAAATAAACTTAGACGTTGCTATGCCAATATTATTAAGTATCCTTTGGCGTTATTAACACACTAGGCTAATTTCTAT
>CAJQZM010013454.1:0-12805 GCA_907164665.1 Colias nastes
TGTACCAAAAGGTATCCACGAAAATTGATGGCAGAGACCATCACAGGCAACGATGGTTACCCACTGTATCAGCGTCGATCGCCCAATGATAATGGTAGTGGTGGTACACAACTAAAGTGAAACGAAACGATGGCGTGGTCGATAACAGTTAAAGAATGAAAAGAGTTAATCCATGCTGCACAACTTATTAAAATTCAATCATTTTTCTCTGAGACGTGTTTGAAGTAATAAATTAAAATACTATTACCATGTCTGGTTCATTACATACAAAAGACGATTAATGCCATCCGACTACCAATAGATGCCGCTAAGTGTATCATTTTAACCAGCAAAAAATAAAATTAGATTTAATTGTAATTTCATTGCTTTTTATAATTTTTTACATACTTTTGTAAATGGAACCTACCTATTTAATTTAATTTTCACTCGATTTTAACTAATTTTACAGAAAAGTTTATATTCAAAACAACGCCATCTCATGAAACTACTATAAACAAGTTATTCTCCTCCGATTTGGCGATGCTGAACGAATAATAGATGGCACTACAGACGTTTTTACGTTACTTTTCACGTTTTTAACACAGACTAATAATAATATCACCACAATATCACAGACCACAGACTAATAATATACTACGTTTTTAATACATAGTCTCATTGCCTTTGCAGTACCTATAAAAAATATTGTAAATGGGTTAAAGCCGTTATTAATTATTACTAACTGCGTTCCTGTAGCGGCTTATATTAGGTAGGTACCTAGTGTATTGATCGTTTTCATACGAAAAATGAATTGTCGGAAAACTTGCGAGATTGTGTGAATATTTGATTGCAAGATCTCATTACAAAATAATATACAACCTATACTTAAACCGTAGTAAGTATATTATTTCTAGTCACATTTAATTATATATAAATTATAAATAAATATTAAAGGACAATATTACACAAATCGACCTAGTCCCACAGTAATCTCAATTAAGGCTTATGTTGTGGGTACTAGACGACGATAAATATAATTTAATATTTTATAAATACATATATAGATAACACCCAGACCCAAAAACAAATAATCAAGTTCATCACACAAATATTTGCCCTGACCGCGGATCGAACCCGGGACCGTCGGCTCAGTAGGCAGTTACTTTACCACTGCGCCAACCGCGTCGTTAAGAATACCAAGAAATCATCATAATGATAATAAATCGAAACTAAAGTTAAATACCTACCTACGTCATCTTGTTTTATTTTCTAAATAATCCTATCAGATTACCTTTATATAAAAGTTTTGAGATTTAAACCGTAGAAAAGGTTTTGAATGATCCTTTGCGTTTTTTTTCTTTATGCGCCTAAAATTAAATATTTCGACATCGATTCCCATAAGAATGAAGTAGGTATTTTCCCGTTATAAAAAGTAGCCTATGTTCATCAGGTAGGTATAATTTTTGCTTCGAATGGTGAAATAATTTTTCAAATCAGTCCAGTAGTTTCGGATCCTATCCAATACAAACAAACAAACAATCAAATCATTTCTGTTTTGTAGATAAATACGAAAGTTACTCCGTCATAGTAGGACAAAATAGAAAATAGTGGGACCACGAGAAAATAGGTATTCCCGCACGCGTCTGAACCGATTTTGACGGAAATTTCGATATACGTACATACCTACGTTGAAAAAGGACATCTCAATTTTGTTGCATAAATAGGATTCAAGGGGTAGGAACAGGGATTGAATAAGGCACACGGTTGAAGCCGTAGAATGAAAGTTGGTAATTTATAAGATTAATTTATTGTAAAATAAACTACTTCATTTTACTTAAACATAATATTCTATTTATCATTCATTGACTTATCATAAACTTTTGAGTCTAGTACCTAAGTACCTATTATGTGAAAATTTTGAAAAAAATGTTTTCTTTAGGAAATTATTAGCATTAATTACCTTGTCTTGTCATTAATTTATTTACCTACTTGGTAATAATCGGTCGAACACTTGTTTAAAGTTTATTTTCCTTGTCTTTTCCAGGTAATCTAAATTATTTAATTTTTGCAGTAGGTAATTAATTCATTTCGGCTTGAACAGACAAGGCCATTAGGTGAAGCGAGATTGCCAAATATGGGTGATCTGTAGATATACATAATCCACAAGGAAGCATCACATTTGCTGTAGCTTCTTATGGGTAGGTGAACGAAGTGCCTTAAACTACCTAGCCAGGACTGCAAACTGCAAACTGTCCATACCCAAGCACAATATCGATATTGATATTTTCAAAAAACATTGATTCGATATATATCGATACTTTATAGTTTATTGCATTTCCGACATCCCTAATCCCTATGGGACTTGCGACGTTGCCGTCCTGCTGTCGAGCGTTCGCGGTACGGACGCCGCGCTGTTGCCGCACCGTGCATTTTGTATGAAAACCGAAAACAAACGACCGGCCGTGCGCCGTACGACAAACGCACAGCTTCGGCACTGTAGCGGTCCGATACGAAACGCATAAATTGAAAGAGCCATAAGTGTTGGAACAACATTCCACCACCATTTAACCAGTTTGACAAATATTAATAATTTTCGTTTCCAATACCGGAGACATATTTTAAAATCCTGTTCTAACCCTTAGTGCATTTGTATCGAATTACAGTTTACACATAAACTTTAATTAAATATTTATTTTATTTACTGGTTATAATATAACATAACATTATATAGACCTTTATTTTCTGCCTATTTATCATTATAATTATAAACATTGTAAGTAAATGTTAACGGAAATGTATGTAATCCGTCATTGTATAAAATTCCTAGGAAATGTATGTATTTTCCTAAAATCGCACGGAAATGTGTGAAATAAATTATTTTATAGTACCTACACATTTCCTAGGAAATCCATACATTTCCTAACTAACAGTCGTAAATGTAAAACATCTAAGATATTGGAAGGTACGCGGGACGAGGGGTATGTATGTCGCAATCGGATTGTATAATCCGCCGAATTACAAACGGCCGGCATTTTGTAATATGCCGAAAATTCGTAATCAGAATTTTTTGGTTTGGATAAGGGAGTGGGTTAGGTTAGGTTCGTGTTTTTTAGAACTATACAGAAATAGGAGCCCCACTTCGTGGGGCTCCGTCGGCTCGCGACCGTCTTTTTGTAGAATTTTTGAAAAAGACGAATTTCGGCATATTACAAAATGCCGGCCGTTTGTAATACGGCGGATTATACAATCCAACTGCGACATGTACACGGGGACAGCAGGACGAGGGGACTGATTACTTAATAAATGAAAATTTGATTTGATTGAATATAAGTTGATTTAAGAAATGTTAATTAGTAAGATAATATGAACATATTATTATTATTTTACGGTAAGACTGTTACCCGATTGTCTCAATAAGTGCTATAATAAAAAAAAAATAACAACGTGTTTTATTACAGAAATCATTTACTTTATATACATTTCCTAATACGATATTGGAATTATATATAATTCCAAGGAAGATTATACATTTACTAGGATATGTATGCATTAAATAGTTTATTAAACAATATTTTATACATTTCCTAAGTGGCATCGGCATTGTACACATTTCCTATTAGTTTGAGACCCATTCGTTAAAAAGTCTTCAAATAACGTTTGTTTTATTATCTCGAAACTGCAATTAATAAAAAATGAAAATATTTTTTTTTTTAATAATTAATAAAAAATATCCTGTCCAGGATTTTCCCAGTCAACCCATTTTTAATACACTTAATTTATTATAAAATTGGTCTCATTCTATTATCACGCCGCGGCCGTTGCATTTCGACTTATATTCGGATCTTAGACCACTAGGATTTGTATACAATTCCTTGATTTCATACATTTCCGGTAACATATACATAATTTCATTTTATTTATTTACATTAAGTATATACATAATTACATACTGATATTATATCTACCTATATTACATGTTTTAACTGATGTATTTATTTATTAGTATTTATCATATTAATAGAAATATATCTTTCACATAATATACTCATGTTAAATTATCATTATATACAATTCTAGACTGAAACTCCAATAGTCACTTGGGGTCACTGAAAATCAGTGGTGGTAAGGTATTAATCACCTTGCCATCATATACTGAGTTGGCTCCATTTGTCAGGTCACTCACTGCCACATTACAGCTGTTCTTAGGAATAAGATTATTTTTATTTAATTATTTTTCTTTTTATTTCTTTTTGTTTTTCCTTTGTTTATAAATGTATCTCGTGTTGTGATCTTGACAATAAATGTGTTTTATTTATTTATTTATTTAATGTCTCTTACTGCATGCTTTTCATGCAGTTGTCCGCACCATATGTATTGTGGTCTTTGTCCATACACACTTTCTCCAAAGCCCTGCTTTGGTCTTGTTTGATGTATAAGCTCCTGTATATTAGTAAAATTTAATCAAATATTTAATTCTTATTTCTTGAAATTTGGTATAGTATTTTTTGTGTGATACAAATCAAAACCAACAATCAGGTTAGGTAGACTACAATTTACAAAACTGGCAGGGTCGCCATGCAATGGTTGGTGGTTAATGAAACACTTGACTCGACTGTAAGCTTGTATTGAACTGCTTAAACTGTAGAACAACAGGACTATATATTCTATGATGCACACATACAATAGATTACACACTACACTGTAAACTGTAGAATTAATATTAAAGACATAGTTCATTATATTTTGTAGTCTTTGATTATTTATACAACAGACTAGAAATAAATACTATGTATGCGATTATACCTATTCTAGCCATCCATTTTCGTGTTCCTTAAAATTAAGTACATCTTAGTCAAAGGGCAACTTATTGTGCCCTTGCACGTGTAATGCACTCATAATTTCAAGTTGAATGTTTGTCATTCTTTATGTACCAAACACAGTCACGGCCACGGCGCTCATTCCATTTTACTGGTATTAAAACAGATGAAATCCTTCATGATCCCATATCCTTCTTAGTAGCAAATGTAGAAATCCCTTTCTTGTGTCTACAATGTTTTTGTGGAGAATCGTATTATTATTTACATTTGGGATGGATTAATTATTCTTCTCCTCTCTTGAACAAATTTGTTATTGCGAACGTAAGCAATAAGTCTGTAATAAAACAATCTTATATTGGGTTACAAATCCATAAACCAATCATTAAAAATCATGTTTGTAAAAATTTATGTTCAGAGAAAATATCAGTTTACCATATAAAGCTTATTTTCTGCCGTTTTTCTGCCTGCAGATTCTACATAACCTCACAGTCCATCCATAAACCATATTTATAATAGCACTTATTTTTAAAATATTAGTCAACAATTAAAAACGAAAACAAACAAAGCTTCTCGTTTTGGTTTTGACAGAATCTCGTAAATAAACTGAACTAAATACCAGTCATAATAATGTACCTACTCTGTGACTAAATATAGTACGACATAAAAGAGATGAAATTAATTATTTTGGAACTAATTCGTTTTTCATTACCTGGCAACCCTGAATTGCCAATGTAGCTGTCAAGTTGAATAAAAATTTGTTGTTTTTTTCGTGAAGTGGATAATTATTGAATAAAATTGTTATTTAGAACAAGAAATTTAAATAAAAAAGGAGACATCATGAAAAAGGTTAAACGTAGCGGTGTCCGTGATGTCGTGTATAAAGTTTTTATTCGGTGTTTGTCCGAATTTCAAGCTGGAAAGTTATTAACTGATTTGGAAAACGTTTACAAACGTACAGCAGAATATACCGGTGAGATTCCATTTATTTTTGCTCAGTACTACGTAAAATAGAATATTCCATTAGTGACGAGTGTTTAATGTATGTATGTATGGCGATTATTACGTTTTCGCAATTTAATTTGAGGTTATTTGTATGTAAACAAAAACTAGTTTTTATAGTGCGACCAGCACAATTTGAGTCAAGAAGTTATATCCAATCCAACCAGCCTCAAATAAAGTACCTAGTTTAGATTTTACTACATAGTATAGTGATAACTGTTTTCATACAGCTATCTATCAATCAAACCATAAGAAAAAAAAAATCATATTTTAGATTTAGCTTACTAACTACATAATAGAGTAGCGCAGGGACGTTGGCCTCCTACATTAAAAAAAAAAAATTAATAAAATAAAGGAAGTTTTAGTTTTAAGCTACTATAAAAATATTATGTTAAATGTACTATTTGATTTTATTCATCTTAATTCGTTTGTTATAGGGGTTTCTGAAAGCACAGTACGCAGGATAGTAGAGGAAGGGAGTAGAAATGAAGGCAAATTTTCAACGCCAGCCAAACATAGGAGAGGTAGACCATCAAAAACTTTAGATGACTTTGACGTCTGCGCAATACGCCA
Organism: Colias nastes; assembly: GCA_907164665.1. NCBI lineage: Eukaryota > Metazoa > Arthropoda > Insecta > Lepidoptera > Pieridae > Colias > Colias nastes. The sequence continues at coordinate 6,369 of CAJQZM010013454.1, forward strand.
AAAAATTCATTTTTTTTACACCGTTAAAAAGGAAGTGCCAACAATTGGCAAATTATTGGCTCAGCTACGTGATGACATTGGATATGATGGTAGTCGTGAGTCGTGTAAATTTATTATTCACGTTGGTGATGAGAGCAGTGAAGATGACTCAGATAGCTGTTATAGTGCTGAAGAACCAAATGATGATACTGAAGATGCCCCGTACCCTCTTGCCAGTACTTCGAAACAGAGTGATGATCAGTCCTTTGAAGGAGTAGAATATTTAGATTTTGATGAATTATATTAATGTACAAAATTTATCTACAAAAAAAATAAAAATATGTAGTTTTCAAATCGCCTTGTTTTTTTTCTACCCGACGGACCCAGAAAGAGAGTAATGTGTTTGAGCTGCATGTATGCTTGTTTGTTTGTATGTTTGATTCTATGTGCGCCTCTGCAGTCTAAACACTTGACCGATTTTTATAAAATAACTAATTCCAAATGCATTTAAGTAAAATTTGACCTAGGTAGGTCAATTAAAATACTAAGGTATTTTTGTCTTAAATTTACACTATTGCTACAATGAAACAATTATAACGGTTTAAATCGCGGTATTTATTTTAGATTATATTATATAGATTTTTAGATTTTTATTCTATAGTATCAAGATCGCTTGCGTCGCAGTATCAGTGTTGCTATATGAGCGACGGTGGCGCCCTCATTTATTTTCAACTCTTTTGTGTCGCACTGTAAGTCAGTTTACTTTGTCAATTAAAAATCCGAGTAGGTACAAAATATTATGTTGACACTTGACGCCACAGACTTGAAAATAAAAGGTACGTGTACATATATTTACATTAGTGCCATCTAGTGGCTCTGGAAGGAAAAGAACATCAAGTCTGTGTTTAACGTGCCATCTAGTGTGTTAAAAGCAAAATACCAAGAGATATAATCGAACATGTAGTACGTTTTTCCCCCACTGGCGCTTTAATTGCGGAAATTCATAGTGCAACTTTTTTTGTATGGAGTGAACCGTCTGTTGTATACGTAGTATATTATTATTAGTCTGTGCTATTACTTATACATTTATAAATGGTATAACTATGCTAAAAAAATATTTTAATGTTAACTTTTATTTTTTATTAATGTTTTTGGTGCATTAAAATTTGTTTAATTTTATTACTATAAACATAAATTTCATATACAAACGCCATTCTAAACATCAAAACTAACCTGTCTTCCATCTTTGCTGCGACTTGAGGGCAAAGGCATCCACCTCATCTCTAGTAATACCAAACTGGGCTCCCAATTTCTCAGCAGTCATTCCCATGGGGAGACCACAGAAGGAGTCTGTCAGACCAGACCACAGACTGTCTTCGAACACGTGGCTGGCACCCAGAACTGTTCCGAACCTGACCCCTCGGACTGTGAAAGGGGCTTGGGACATGTTCTCGACCCCTCCGGCTAGGGAAATGTTCGCTGCGCCGGTTAGAATGTCCTAACGAGTAAACAATACAATAATTATTAAATTTATGATTAACGTAAAATTTTTGTGGCTGCATAGATAATATTATAATAAGAAACATTTGCATATTTTATGTTTTATGAACATTCACAAAAAATGAATTACTTTACAGTATTAAGAACTAACTACTGATACTGATTTTTAAGACTAAAAAATTTGCATAGAACCTTTTATTAATCATTCTAAGGTGTTCCAGGTGAAGATTCAAAAAACGATCAAATTAGTGTCCATATATACAAGTAATTTTTACATTTTATTTACATTTATTGGCAATATTAATTACTATAAATATATAATAAAAATCTTACCTGAGCGCTATTAACAACAGACTGGAATCCAGACCCACAGAGCCTGTTAATGCCCAACGCTGGCCTATCCTGTGGGATGCCTGCTTTGAGCGCCGCGTGACGTGGTGTGTAGATACCGTCTGTTTGTGTTGCCTGTGTGAGGTAATAAATATTAAAATTGTTGTTTATTTGTTCAACATACAACAGATGTTTTTTACAGGAAAAAATTTGTGTTGTGATGATGAGAATGGTTATAAAATATGTTATGTATCTTTTTTAAGCTTGGTAAGCTAGGAACGACTATGTATCTTTTTTATTACGCTTGGTAAGCTAGGAAAGACAAAATAAATTGATTTTTTTCAGAGATATAATGAAAAATATTTTTCTTTTCAATTAAAATTTTAAGCAGATTGTAGATTCATTTAAATGTAAAAAAAAATTGAATATGCACAATTTTTAATACTTACATTTTTATAAGGATTTTACTAACAAAATAAAATAAATGATATATTTTTTAATGTACATTTACAAACTTTAAAAGAGATGACCTTTATCCCTCAGAAAAAGGTGAAATAAATTTACAATATAATTAAAAAAAATTGTCGAAGGTTGCTGTGTCAGCCAGATGAATAAATTTTTTATAGTGATTTTGAATTAATAAGAAATATGAAAAATTAAAGACTTTTTAACGGATTTTAAACGCGATTTATTCATTATATTATTTTCCCGACGTTTCGAACACTTTACAGCGAGCGTGGTCACGAAAGAAATATGAGTATTTCAATAGTATGTGTTCGAGTAACAAATTTCTAACTCACCGACATAACCTGCCCAACGACCACAGAGTCAACCTGTGTAGGAGCCACACCGGCCTCTTTCAGCGCAGCAGTAGCTGCAAGGGTCTGCAGCTCTGTTGCTGATGTGTTGCGGAACACTCCTCCGAACGTGCCGAATGGGGTGCGCTTGGCACCGACAATGAAGATTCCTATGAAATATTAATAAAAAGATGGGATATGATACTAAAAACTACTACAGTTTTTTTTGAAAATATTTGAAGTGGATGGTGTAAATTATTTTGTAATAAAATTATTTATTTATTATATTTTATTTTCCATAATATTCATAAAATGCAGATTCACTTATTAGTAGAATAAAAACTTAATACTAATGTAAGTAGTTAATTACAATTATTAGTAATTACATCTCAGTTAGGTCCATCATAAGACTCTAAGCATCTAATACTGTTCATTTTATAAAATGAATCCTGGAAATAATTATAATTCCTGGGATAATGTTCCCGGTTGAAAGTAATTTTTTTTCTACAGAGGGAACACTCAATAAAAGTGAAAATCACAATATTTTATAAGTACATGAAAGTTATATCCTATAATATGTATAGGTACCTAGGTATTTGAGAAATTTTAAATTTATGTAGTTTATTTGCATGTAAATAATATACGAATAGATAATTGGTAAGTATAAAAGAAACTAAAAGTTTTTTTTTATATAAACAAGGTACCTAGTTGAACTTTGCATTGTAATATGTACTTTATCACGTCTTGATAGGATCAAAGGTTAATATCTTTAATTAGATTAATCAATATAAAAAACCTATCCTATTTTATGAAGATTTCTTTACAATTTAAATATGAAATAGAAGAGACCAAAGTTTTCCTACTTTTGGAATTTGACCCCATGATAAAATCGCGGTTATTATGGGAATGTTTGCAATAGTAACAGTTAAAAAATATATTATATTATTACCTTTTACAGCTACAGACATCTTCTATTGTAATATTTAACTGTAAAATAATATAAAACTGTAAAAAAAGTTTTAAAAATATTTCTAGCACCGAGCGGCGAGTACACAGCAGGTAAATCTCAGGTACTGAACCACAGAGTAGGGATGGCGATCTGAGATCGATTAATCGAAGAATCGATTTTTCGAGCAGAAAATATCGATTTTTTAAATCGATATGAAGTACTGTGTCGATTCACTGAATCGATATATCACCCTTGAAAATCGACATCCGATTTTTTCTGTTTTGGTATAAACTATAAACCATACAATTATTTGCATTTAGTTGAATGTGCCTGAATTATAAGAGTGCTGCCGGTTAAAGAGTTAACTACAGACAGATAACTCATAAACTCGCGAGATGGCTGTATGTTTAGTATCCTTTACTCGCCTCTCTTTAATAAAAAAGTTACGTTTGTTTAGATATTGAGCATTGGGAACTATAGTTCCCAGTTATAATTCCCAATGCTTAATATTTAAACTTTTAACTCTTACCTTATTTTTTACTTTTTTGCAATCAATAAAAACATTCAGTATATAAATACTTATTTTTTTTTTATAGTTGACCTTATAGTTTGATACGGTAATAAAAATAATTGTTATTTTTGAATTCCCTGATTTTATTGATAAGATATCGTTAATTATTGCAATATTAATCTTGTTTTTAGTAAAATTGATACAAATTTACATTGTAAATGCAAACTTGAAAAAAAGATCGATTTTTTAAGAATCGATTTTGTAGGCCTCGATTTTTTCGTGAATCGATTCATTAGACTACGATTCGAATCGATTTAAAAATCGATCTTTTTCGTAAAGAATCGCCATCCCTACCACAGAGTACAGACTACACAGGAAGTACGTACAACTGTCAGCCGTCAGGTAATTGTGACAGATACAGAGTAAATTATTTAATTAAATTTATTATTTTAAACCATAAAATATAGGTGCATCAAAGGTGCATAGAATTATGAAATTGAAATGCCCCAGAGTTGGGGAAAATAAAGAGAAAAGGGTTATATATATAGACAACGTTGCTTCCTCGTTTGTGATATATGTATGGATATTAATTTATTTATTTTTCATTTAAGTGTATCGAAAAGAGAGAATAATACAGTTTCTACTCTGTGGTCAATTGACAAATCATTTTCAAGCATTGTCTATAATTCTTGGTATAATCTATATTAGTTCCATTTTCAAAATCAGTTGTCAAATGTCAAATGTCAATTATCATTGAACATCTGTCAAGTCGGGTCGTAATTCAAGCGTAGGTATTTTTAATTAGGTTTTTTTATGTTATTTTAAGCCATCCTAATCAAATTATGCTTATGCAATGAGCGATGGGCGCCCCGTTAGTGGTCAATTGAAGAAATTTGTGTTCCGTGGTAAATCTACTAGTAACGGAGATACCAGAGGTGACTATCTGGAAATTGTCATACCAGAACTTTTGTCCGCTGGCTATTCGTTCTACACGTGGCCCTCGGCTCCATTACTTGCGTGGTACTTGTGGAGTCAAAGAAAGCATTTGCGCGGATTAAGAGTTTTAGAACTAGGTTGTGGCACAGGTCTTCCCGGTATTCTCGCGGCCAAGTGCGGAGCTCACGTGACCCTCACGGATAGCGTAGCATTACCGCGTTCCCTACGACATTTATCAGGTTGTTGTGAAGCAAACGGGCTCGTTCCCGGTCGAGACGTACAAATACTCGGTCTCGCGTGGGGTCTGTTTTTAGCTGACGTTCATAATTTACGACCCGTCGATCTATTGCTAGCTTCAGACTGTTTCTATGAACCATCGCAGTTTGAAGAAGTATTATCTACCGTAGCTTATTTGATAGACGGAACTGACGCTCGATTTTTGTGTGCTTACCAGGAGCGGAGCACCGACTGGTCCATTGAGGCGCTATTGAAGAAGTGGAACTTGAAGGGCGCGTTGATCGACTTGGACGCTCTGAGCGAAAGTTCTGGCATCGATTACAGAGCCTTAGTCGGCGATCGTTCGTTGCACTTGTTGGAAATATTAGCTCTGTAGGTGATGGCCAGCACAGGTAGATCGGTACGCCTTTTCGTCGGCAACCTGCCGTGGACCGTGGGACATCGGCAACTAAGGGAATATTTCGCTCAATTTGGCCCAGTACAAAGCGCTAGAGTAGTTTTTGATCGCTCAACAGGTCTGAGCAAAGGTTATGGTTTCATTGAGTTTGTGAGCTCAGCTGATGCTGCTGATGCAACCAATAAGCAAATACACTCCTTAGAAGGTTTGAATTTGTCTGTACAAGCTCAAAATTAAATTTATTTAGAAATGGCTGAGGCACTGCCAGAATATCCTGATTCAGATTTTTCTGATGATGAACAGTCTCCTTTAGATATATCATTTAACAAAGCATCTGACCATGTCAGAAAAATAACCACTAAACTCGACAATAACCAACTCTTAGAATTATATGGGTTATACAAACAAAGTACGGAGGGTAAATGCAATACAACAAGACCTAGTTGGTTCGATGGGAAGGGCCGTAAGAAATGGGATGCTTGGATGGCTCTAGGTGACCTATCTAGTACAGAAGCTAAAGAAAAATACATTGAACTAGTACAAAAGTATGATCCAGATTGTGAGCTACTGACAGAGGGTGGACCGAAGCAACACTGGGCTGCGGTTTCGTCATTACAACGTTCACCTGAACCAGAACTGGAGCATCATGAGTTGACACTGCTCGACGCCGCTAGGGAGGACCTCGGCGGCCTAGTAACAGAATTGATAACTAAAAACCCTGACAGTATAAATGAAAGAGATGAAGATGGTCTCACAGCATTACACTGGGCGGCAGACAGAGATGCTACAACTGCTTTAGAA
>CAJQZM010013455.1:0-23543 GCA_907164665.1 Colias nastes
GATCAGTACGCAAAATTCGTGTATATATTGTAATAACAAACTTAAAAACAGCATTACAAAGTATACACGAGCAGTTTCCTATGGTTGCGTTCTGGCTATGTATAGTTTGGAAATACGCATTTCACTAATACTGACAATGAGAAAGAATCAATGGTGCGGTGAACAAATGCTTAAAAAATCTGCATAATAAATAGATATTATTCTTTGTCTCAATTCACCCTGAGCTTTTATATTGTTCAAGTAGCTTTCCGCCCGCGGCTTCACCCGCGTTTTTAATGAAAAACCCACATAGTTCCCGTTCCCGTGGAATTTCCGGGATAAAACCTATTCTATGTGTTAATCCAAGTTACCCTCTATATTATGTGTGCTAAATTTCATTGTAATCGGTTCAGTAGTATTTGCGTGAAAGAGTAACAAACATACATACATACACATACATCCATCCTCACAAACTTTCTTCGCATTTATAATATTAGTAGGATAGGACTAGGATAGGATAGGATAAGAAGTTGAAAAATGTTTCGTATATTTTTCAAGAGTAAGTTTATGGGAAATATCACGTATAAATAAAACGAATAAAATATTATGTAAACCATTTATTAATTAATCCTAATCATACAATCAGAAATAACATCAATATATACTACACATATTGACTAAATACTTCATCGATTTTTGTGTAAAATTTTATATAAAAATAAACTTATTTTACTTATACCAATTATATTAGAGAGTCGACCATTTTGGCGAATCAACCCAAGATGGTCAAAAGTCTAATGAAAAAAGAACGTCAAAAATACTTTTCTTAAATACGTTGAACTTATAAAATAACAAAATGGCAGTTTTTTTACTCTTAGCCGTTATACATACATACAATCTTACATGATATTAAATATAACCTACATATTTACATCAGATATAAATAGAGAAATATCGTTTGTCGAATTCGATTTTGATTTTACAATAATTTCGGTAACTCGCTAGGAACTGAGTTATTATGTCGAATATGTCAAAAATGTCGAAAATGTCAAAAAATTTCAAAAATGTCGAAAAATATGGCACTGGTTTATTGTTATATTTATTTGTTTTCCAAGCACTTGCATGATGAAGTGTGGGAATGTGCACCTACAAGTTCAGAGAAGCTTGGGTTGAAAGTAACGCCTGGGGCTACGTATTGTGGGTTAGTACCACTACCTGAAGTTTCGTAGGTGATAATCTGTGGTTTAGTGGTGTAGGTGATGATTTTTGGCTTAGTCGTGTATGTGATAATCTTGGGTTTAGTGGTGTAAGTGATAATTTTAGGCTTGGTGGTGTAAGTAAAGATTTCGGGTTTGGTCGTGTATGTAACAATCTCAGGCTTCGTGGTGAAAGAAATGATCTTCGGTTCGGTTTGGAAAACTTTCTTCTCAGAATACGTCGCACTATAAGCGTTGCTTGTAATTGGCGACTTGATTTGGCTGTTGAAGTCTGCTGATTCGAAACCCGTTCCGAACTTTCCAGAAGCAAATTGACTCAACTGTCCAGAACCAAATTGGCCATTAGCTAGCCCTTCATTTTGTCCTTGTCCTTCGAAACCGAATTGTCCTTTACCAGACACAGCAAAACCTTTGACTCCTGTGAAACCAACTCCTTGAGACCCAGATATAGCCCCTTGGTTCTTAACACCCCCAAATTGTGTCACACCGCTTCCAAACTGGGCTTTACCGAATTGCGAAGTTTTAACAGCACCTCCATATTGGCTGGTTTTAATTCCGCTACCAAATTGGCTTCCTTTAACTCCACCGTTGATTTGTCCAGTATATTTTCCTGTAGTTACTTTGGTAAATTGAGAGAAACGCACGCTTTCGATTAGACCGATCGCCCATTCGTACCATTCTAGGTCGAATTTGTAGAACGATGCTATTTGATTGCCGACTTGACATCCTGTGAAAGGAATAGGAATATCATTAATTTATTAATCATTGAAAGAATCATTAAACAGAGGATAATTTTTAGGTACTTTACTAAAAACAAATGTCATTATTTTGGTAATCTATAGAATAAAGATTGTAAACAAATTTTATTCCTGGAAGTTGCTTTTTTGGAATTTATGTTATGAAAAGGTAAGGTCTGTTTATCTGTATTATTAACAAATTTTATCCAAACAAATATCACTTGCAAATAATTTTCTACATCTTGTGAAATATTTATGTAACTATCACAATCCAATTTGTAACGTTACACATAAATAAATAAATAAATATTTCACACACGGCACGATCTGATCCCATACTAAGCTTTCGCTTGTGTAATGGAAACCAGATGGCTGATAAACATACTGTATATATAATGTTAAATATATACTTATTTATATAATCAAAACCCAGACACAGAGCAAACAGCTATGTTCATCACACAAATATTTGCCCCGAGTGGGAATCGAACCCACGACCTCTGGCTTGGAAGGCAGGGTCACTACCAACTAAGCCAATAATAAGCCGGTCAATAATATATATATTTATGAATACTAACCTGAATCCCAAGAGTAAACTCCTCTCATCACGTATCTACCATCACCGCTTGTGCAGGCCAGAGCGCTGCCAATGTCCACCTGGAATATAAAGACAATAATTAGTGAATACAAACATTAAAAAAAATGTGTGCGTGTACTAGTGTACACACGTAAGAAGTGAAACTTCTTTATGACCTTATTTTTCAAAAAAATAATTTACTATATGCAACTTTACAGAAATGCGTCGAATCACGCGTGGTAGGGATAAGAAAAAGATGGCGCGTAACGGAAAAAAGTCATAACGAAAAAATGTTACAAAATTTTTTTTCCAACCCCGATAAAGAAGTTTCACTTCAAAATACTGAATATATAAGTAAAAGGTTGTCTAAATGATGATCTGGCTACCAAAGTCATGCGTAGCCTAACTTCCTAAGAAATTGCAATATGTAACTTTTTAAAGTGCTTACTTATTAAGAGCACTATGAAAACATTTTTTGTAAATTCATCATTAACGAATTAAAAAGAAATAATGAAACTACCTATTAGTTTAATGTGGACCGTATCACGTATCACCGTATCACGCTCACAAGACATAAGAATGAAAATTATTGCAACATTGAAAAGAAATATTTTTGTTAAGAGCAAACCAATTAGGAAGAGTTAGTAATCATAATTATAGGAATTACTAGCTTTCGCCCGCGACTCCGTCCGCGCGGAAAAATTAAGAAAATTTTAAGATTTATTTTTTTCTACGTATTTTTTCAGGATAAAAAGTATCCCATTTTATGCCCAAAATAATAAGGTATAATTGTACCAAGTTTCATCGAAATCGAACCGTTAGTTTTCACGTGATGCCTGAACATACAGACAGACAAAAAAAATTTTAATCACATATTTGGGTTTGGTATCGATCCAGTAACACCCCCTGCTATTTATTTTTTCAATATTTTCAATGTACAGAATTGACCCTTCTACAGATTTATTATATGTATAGATAACAGCCACATGATCTTTTTATGCTCCATAATACTTTTTAGTTTTTAAGCACTTATCAAAGCCGTGTTGTATCTTTTATGTGTTCCAAACGTATTGTCTTTCTTTCTTACGTATACTATAATATAATATATTATATCTTACCTTGCAAATATTGTTGTACGGGTTGGTAGGCTGGCCGCACACGCAGGCATCTTCGTTATACTGTTCCAATAAATGCGGGTAGTCGGAGGAAAGCTTGGCTTGGCACTCCCCAGGGTTGATGAGAGACACGTTCATACTGTGCATGATTGCTCCTTCGATGTGCGCTGGAAAAGTTTGATATTTAGTTACTATATTAATTATTTATTAGATATTTAAGTATTACACTTTACTATGCTAGTATACATATTTCTATTAATACTTAAAACTAAAACTTATAGTTAGACTAGCACAGATGGCGGCCTTATCACTAAAGAGTGATCTCTTCCAGGCATATATATATTATATATTATAAACTAGCGGTTCGCCCCGCCTTCGCCCGTGGTAGTTACGTTTTCTCTTCATAAGAACCATCCTCGAACTACAAGGAATAATAAAAAAGAAGAATTAACGTAATCGGTTCGGCTGTTCTCGAGATTTGCGTATATTTGTATGTTTGTTTATTACGCTTTCACGCAAAAACTGCAGAACCGATTTTCATGAAATTTGGCACACACATAGTGGGGAATTTTATCCCGGAACTATGCGGGTTTTTCCTTGAAAACATGGGCGAAATGAGAAATTTTTATAAATGAGAATGTTATTTTTTCCTATTCTTTTGAATATAAAGTACGTTTTCCTTACGCTATAAAGCGCTATTAAACAATAATTTAAGTAAGTGAAGTCCCATGTCCCCAAGTGGGGTAAGGGCCGGGCAGATGCATTATGCATACATCTGTTTCACTGATCGATTTTCTTTATAGACAAGTAGGTGATCAGCCTTCTGTGTCCTGCCAGAACGAGACATATTTTTTTCTTCGTCTCCACCGGGAATCGAACCCAGGACCCTCGGTTCTACGCTCACGCGTCAACCACTGTACCAAGGAGGCGGTCAAAAACAATAAATTAGATATTATAGATATAATATCCATAAACCAATCATAAATAAATTTAAAATCCTCATGACGTAACAACCATCTTGCAATGCCTATAAAATTTTAGTGCCTTCGTCAAAGTATTAACACTTATTTAATGCCTGGAATATTCTAAAAATGCATAAATTACCAACTATTTTGACGGTCACTTTGTTTTGTTAAAACGAGGTTACTTTGTAATAGAAGGCTATAATTATTAAGGGTCAAGTACCTAACCTAGTGTTTTATTTTAAAACTGAATAAAGTATTGAATTTTGTGTCCGGGCAAGAGGTAGCCCATCCTATCCTTCCTACTTCCTACTATATCACTACATATTATATAACAAAGTCGCTTTCTCTGTCCCTATGTCCATTTGTATGCTTAAATCTTTAAAACTACGCAACGGATTTTGATGCGGTTTTTTTTAATAGATAGAATTATTCAAGAGGAAGGTTTTAGTATATAATTTATTTGGATTTAGACAAAGCGGGCGAAGCCGCGGGCGGTAAGCTAGTAATATTATAAATGCGAAAGTTTGTGAGGATGGATGGATGTTTGTTACTCTTTCACGCAAATACTACTGAACCGATTACAATGAAATTTAGCACACATATAGATTATAGAGAGTAACTTGGATTAACACATAGGATAGGTTATAACCCGGTAATCCCACGGAACGGGAACTGTGCGGGTTTTTCTTTAAAAACGTGGGTGGAAAGCTAGTAGAATATCTCTGAAGACAATCTATTTGTACTATCGTCTACCAAAATTAATTCCAAACCATGACAAAACACACGACCCTGTACTATTGCGAAAATCCTTAAACTATGCTAATTTCTATATTCCTAAGCTCAAATATTTAATACCTAGGTTTATGTTTGAATTTGTTATTCAAATTTAACGATGTCTATGTATGTATGAATTTTACATGAGACAAACACACCCACTCGAGTGCTTTTATTATATTTTATGTAACCTTTATCATACTGTACTATACTTTATTATAATACTAGCTGTGCTCCGCGGTTTTACCCGCATTGCTCCGTTCCTATTGGTCTTAGCGAGATGATATATAGCTTATAGCCTTCCTCGATAAATGGGCTATCTAACACCGAAAGAATTTTTCAAGAACCTTCCTCGAGAATCACTACCTATATCTATTAAAAAACCGCATTAAAATCCGTTGGGTAGTTTTAAAGGTTGGAGCATACAGGGACATAGGATATAGGGACAGAGATAGCGACTTTGTTTTATACTATGATGAAGACAAATACTTTTTAGGTAGGTAGGTAAGTACTAATCTCGTAAACAATTATTTTAAAAGAATTGAATTTATATTTATCAAAACGTTTTATTTAACCTTACCAATGATTGATTGAAATGCATATTTTTCAACAAAGGAAAATTGTGAAGCACATCTCTATAATTCTTCAAGTAGTATTGTTAAAACAAACATTACAAGTGAGGTCAATCATATTGTTAAGCAATTTTATTAATTGCATTTTAATTGATAGTAAAATATTTGATTAATGGTGACGTAAATATTGAAGGACTCTTTGGTATTGTTTATTCGTATTGCACAATTTAAAAAAATAGAGCGTGTGTACTGAGCACACGTGTCAGAAGTGAAACTTCTTTGGCAATATACCAAAATTGTCTTACTCCATGACGTGACAGTATTGCCATGACGCGACCTTGAAATTTTACAGAAGAATTTCAGGAGTTTTTCACTTCAAACAATATATTTTTATTGCATGTTGACTAAGAAACAGTATTATCATAGATTAGTAAATTTTTACTACGTTAGTGCTTTTATTGTTACGATAAAAAGAGCTTAAGTAGTGTTCATGAGTTTATTCACGCTAATCTCAGAAACAGCTAAACCGATTTTGTTGCAATTTTCATTTATATTTTGTTGGGCTCAAAACTTCAATTTTGAGTGTACCTACTTTCTCTTGATCACTGCATTAATTTAAGCGTTATTTGGACAATGCCAGGAGCATTAACTAGTAATAAAATAATAATAATCACTACATAGTATAAAACAAAGTCTTTCTCTCTGTCCCTATATCCATATTGTCCTATGTATGCTTAAATCTTTAAAACTACGCAACAGGTTTTGATGCGGTTTTTTTATATTAATTAATAGATAGAGTGATTGAAGAGGAAGGTTTATATTATGTATAATTTATTAGGTGTTAGGCACAGCGGGCGAAGCCGCGGGCAAAAAGCTAGTAAATATAAATAATAATCTCTCATTTCGTTTATCCGTTAATATAAGGATGCAACAAGTGAAGATAAAAATAATTAGGTAGTTGTGCAATGGCTTGAAAACAATCAAAACCAGTTGGCAAACTTGTCGGGACGAACCCGATTGAGTAGCGTCAGCAAAAATGTTTCCGTTTAATTTAAATTAATAATTAATAAACACGAATTTATGTAGCTAAATATGTAGCACAATAAATTGAAGAGCAACTATTATAATTATGGAGTTTCTCGCCGGTTCATCTCCGTAGAAACTGCTTTCCAAATCGGTGGAAAATCGTAAAACTATCATCCAAATCGTAGTAGAATGTATCCAAAATAAAAATAATTTACATATATTAATATAAATTACATTAACTTGAACCGATCATATTTTTAACTATAAACGCTTTTCTTTGCCAAATTTTAGTTTCAAATATCAAGTAGCCATTTTCGACTACTTAGCCAAAAACATTTACCCATAACCAAACAAAATCACGAAAAACTGATGTCATCGATGTTTAATATATTATATAACTAGATTTAACCTATTGTAATGTATTGTCAAGGCCAAACCAAATTTAAATACAAACATACAACATGAATAAATTTACTTCTAATGACTAAAGTTCGGTAAAAAAATGTAGCTGACCATTTGCGGTTTATTTTATTTATCACGAACCTTAGTTTTACAAGTTATCTATATGATAATGAGACCCACGCTAGACCATTATTTAAATTAAGATATTGATGTAATTTTGCAAGAAATTCGCACGGTTCCAGCATTGTATGTTTTCTAAAGGTCAATATATAGAAAAGCAATTCGTTAATGGACGAATTTAAATAAATTTAATATACTTACTTTTGACATTTAAAACAACCTATATATTATCTTAGCCTCTATAAAAATTATCTTTGCTAAATATTTTAAAAAAGGGTAATTGCTGTTTTCTTTCTTCTACCTTTTTTTTTAAATTTGTATCTAATATTATCCTATGATAGGGTACGGCTTCTTCAAATCGTGTATATTAAAAATTTTAAAATAAATGAAATGAAGAAAATCCTTTAAAAAGGGTCAATGATTAGTTTAAATGATAAAAATCTTGTATTATTAGAAATAACATACACATTCACATACTAATTAATAATAATAATTTAAAAATATCGTATAGGAGTCAAAACGTACCATCGCACCCAAATATTAAAATACGCAAAGAATTCATAATCTTATTTGTCACCAAATAATTAATATTCAATGTTAAATATGATCATGGTCACTTGTATAATCTGTGTAGTGGTGATGCTGAGTAAATAAAACTTTAGGGTTGCCACAAAAAAAAATGGTAAAGCAAAAACGCTTGACAACAGGAATTATTTGCATGTATCTGACTTATATGATATATTTATACGTGTTTTGACGGAAAACTCGTTATTTATATATGTCATTTTCTCTCAACTCAATAATCAGAGTATTAAAAGCGCAAAACCAAATCACAACAGAATATAAAACAGTACCCCTAGTGTGAGTTTGATCGAGTACGAAACGTTACTATCGCGTCTGCGTCACAGCCCGAATTAAGTATGGGAAATCTAACAGCGCCCCTAGCGGACGTATGTGGAAGCTAGGCGGCGCTATAGAAATCCGAGTTAACTTTATCGCGATCGAGTGCGAGCAAAAACTCACACTTAGCACACAGTGTCTTTCTGTCCGTATCCGTAGATCTTTCAAGCTACGCAACGGATTTGATGCGGTTTATTCATAGATAGAGAGGTTCTTGAAGGAGGATTTAGTATATAATTTGTTAAGTTTTAGACAAAGTGGGTGGAACCGCGTGCAAAAAACTAGTGGTATATAAAACAGGATTTTGACAACCCTATTAATGATAGACGAGTCATCGACATGATGTTTTCCTTCTTGACAATATACTTCAACTAGTATAGTCACGAAAGATAAATAAAAAGATACATTGTTAATAAAACGTGTTTTCAATTTAATAATTGATGTAAAATTGTACTCTTACATATTTTTTATTATTATATTTAGAATATTTACCGGTCTATGAGTCAACCAATTTTTTTATAATGGTCAAATTTGGCATTTATATAATTTACCTGTAGAATTACTTCGTATATAATTTTTTACTTAATTTACCTCAACATATTTTTAACTATAGCTTTCCGCCAGCGGCTTCTCTCGTGTACTCAAAAAAACCCGCATAGTTCCCGTACCCGTGGGATTTCCGGGATAAAACCTATCTTGTCCTTCCTCAGGTGTCATGCCATCTCTGTACCAAGTTTGAAGTAAATCCATGCAGTATTTTTTTGAGATTAGCTCGAACATACATACAGACAAACAGACGATAATTCTAAAAATTATATTTTAGGCTTCGATATAGATTGTAGATCACGCTTCAAGTATTATTTAAAAACATATTCAATGTACATTTTTGACTTTCCTACGACTTTATTATATTATTATTATATCTAGAAAATATAACATCATCTATCTATAGTAATTACAAAACTGTATTAAATTCATGTACAGTCAATAAAATTCATATACACCCAAATCTAGTAACCACATAAAAAAACCCATTTATAGAAAAAAGAAAAATTAAAAATATTTTTTTGCTGTCGCTACTATCGACACTGACCTACAAAATAAGACTCGCACTTTCTTTTGCCTTTTCGTATCAATAACAATACAATTTTGACATAACACTTATGTAAACACAATAATTGCTATTTTACAGGCTTTTTGAACATTTTTCAATTTCAAATTAAATAGCTATATTATTTGTTGACCGTACTTTTGAAAGGACAATAGGTTATTATATTTTTTATAATGTCGTTGAAAATTAAATATTTTTTGTAATAAATTGCTATGCAAATATAGATGGAGTTTTCACAGACGTATAGTTTAGAGATCAAACGAAATATCTGATTTTGTGTAGTTTTCATACGCATGTTTCATCAAGATAATATTTTTAAAATTCGACGGATAGTTGAAAAATAAATTTCAATATTAACGTTATATATTTTCATTTTAACGTTTGAATTTCCCATTTTCCGATTAACTTAAAAAAATACCTGTACTTTGCAAAAACTCAAAGAAATAAGATTTAATATGGAAAACCGGATATTTCACAATTATAAATTCACAAGCGAAGCCGCGGGCGGATAGCTAGCAGTACATAATACGTAATTTATTAATTTGACATTTCAATTTTCTTTTGGCGGCAAAACCTTTTGACACACAGATTAATAATTTTGTCATTGACAATTCACATAAATTAAAACTATTTTTTTTGTAAACAATAATGAAACAACTATAAATATTCATAAATTTTGATTTTTTAAAAGTAAGTCTCGATATTCAATATTTTTAATAATTCGTATATAGATTTATGCGGTTATTTTACATAATGTAGGTAAATGTACGGACTATCCTATTCTACTATCCTACTAATATTATAAATGCGAAAGTTTGTGAGGATGTGTATGTGTATGTTTGTTACTCTTTCACGCAAATACTACTGAACCGATTACAAAGAAATTTAGCACACATATAGAGGGTAAATTGGATTAACACATAGGTTTTATCCTGGATTTCCCACGGGAACGGGAACTATGGTCTATGCGGGTTTTTCTTTGAACACGCGGGCGAAGCCGCGGGCGGAAAGCTAGTCTGATAAAATTTGTATTTTTATAATAATATAAAATATCTCAAAACGGAAAATAAAATCTCTAAACACCAATTGACTTAACTATAACTTATTAAAACTTACGTGACGTGTTTATTCGTTAAGTAAATAGTCAAGTTAGTTCTGCTTAAACCCAATTTTCCACGTAAAGGTTACATTTATATGCCAAGTATACTTAGATATTTATTACAAGATGTCTCTATACAGGATGTCCCACTATCGGTATACTAAGCGTGAAGGGCCTTGTAGTTTTGAATACACTGGTCACGTAAAAAATACTTAAACAACAAAATAACGTCAAAATTTTTTTGCTAAATTTTTCCTTAAAATCCATGTTTTCTTCTCTAGCTTCGCGCAGCTAGCATATACCGCTTCGCTAATGTGAGCATTTTGTCTATAAAAATATAATCTTAAACGATATCACACGTGCGGGTGGCAAATTTGGGCGTGTTGCTTGTTAGAGGTGTACACATAGAGTTTTAAGAATTCATCTATCCGAAAAAGAAATGCGTCTGGAATTTTATAAGTATTTTTTACGTACTCAGCGTATGCAAAACTATAACCTCCTTGGAGCTTAGTAGGTATAACGAAAGTGGGACACCCTGTATATATCTATAAAATTCTTGTGTCATGGTGTAATTCCTAAATGGCTTTAGAGATTTTTAACACGCTTTTATTAGCTTCACCTGTATGTTTGTATGTAACCGACTCCTTTACACTCAATTTTGACCCACTATATAAACGGACAGATTTAATTCAAACTTTGTACACTTATCAAGGATCGGTGACAATATAATTATTAATAATTATTAAATATTGACAGACCGGTTGGCTTGGAATAAGTGATAACCCAGGATTGAATAATCAACCCTTATATTAGAGATAGTGATGTCCTATCAAAAAAGAATTAACTGATAGTGATGTCCTAGCAAAATAACATTCATATAAGTTTATTTGATGCAATATTATTACGTAAATAAAATAATTCCGGGGTCAACGTGTGAAGATTGGAATTTATTTCGAAATATCACACAGTATGTAAAATAGCGGATGTGAAAACATTGATATTGACCAATTTTTCTATATAAATGTTACAAATATTTGCGAAACAGTGGTAAAAGATTAGAATATGTGTCAATTCTAGTTCTTCACTACATAGAATAAAACAAAGTCGCTTTTTCTGTCCCTTTGTCCATTTGTATGCTTAATTCTTAAATCTTTAAAACTACGCAACGGATTTTGATGCGGTTTTTTTTTAATAGATAGAGTGATTTAAGAGGAAGGTTTTTATATAATTTATTAGGTTTCAGACAAAGCGAGCGAAGCAGGGCGGAAAGCTAGTATTCTAATAAAAGATGTAGATAGGTGTAATTAAATGTTTTTCATGAAAATTGGTTTTACGTATAATTAAAAATAGGCATGAAACAATAGTGTTAGATTGAAATTTAACAATTTCTTTCGTTTATGTTTCACATTAAAATTATTGCTAAACTGCTGTTGTATGATTTTTAAATAATCATGGAATATGTACTATAGTGACATTAATTTAAAGTGGTATTTTTCGTAGAGAGTAATGAATATTATTTAGTTATAGATTATGCTATTTGCTAAATTTTGAACCTAACTAAAAATTGTGAACCTAATTAAAAATTGTGAACCTCATTAAAAATGCACTGGATTTTGATCTAAAATTAAATAGTTTGCGACTCTTTAGTATGAAATTTGATAACGAATTTTACAGTGATTTTTTTAGGGATTTGTACTAAATAATTAAAAACACTAACCTTGCAAAACAATCTTGCCCCATCCAGTCACAACACATTCGCCTGCACCATTGTAATATGCATCTAAAGTATCTCGAGTACTAGGCAAGCAGATCGGGTTGATGTTCTTAGCCAATCTCAAGTTCTCGCTAAGTACTAGGATAGCAGCATCATATAGAAGACTTCCACGGCGATAGAACGGGTGACGTAGGATCGTCTTAACTTGCACGATTTGGAAGGGGAGGGGTTCGTCGTCGATTCCCAGTTTCCATTCGCCGCCCTTGATGAGAACGTTCTTCGCGTCGAGGCTGCGGATTTGAATTTGGAATTTTGGAATGTTTTCTTTTTTTTGTTGACGGCCAGGTTTTTTTTAAGTTCCGTAGTGTTTAGAAAAAAAACTGGCTGTACGTTTCAAATAAAAAAAAAAGTGTAAATTACACAGATACTTCATATTTATAGTCTATGTCCTATGACATTATTAATCGACATTTATAAATTTTATGTATGCCATTATATTATATTTCTTTAGTTATTTTAGATTTAAGTTCACGAATATAAAATTTATCAATAAACGAACAAAAAGCGGAGGTTGATATTTTGACTTAATAAACAAAATACCTGATTTATTTATTGGTGAACTAGGACTGAATGAATTTGGGTATAGGTAATATTATTAAAACTACTACCTAGAACATTATTTTAAATACTAAACACGTATCGATTGTATCTTCACTTAGAGCTAGCGCGCAAGAGCAACTTTTGTCTCCGCAACTATTTTGTCTCTCCCATCAACTCTATGGGCTAGTAAGAAAGTGCGCGCACGTAGCGACGCAACTCCCCATAGAGTTGATGGGAGAGACAAAATAGTTGCGGAGACAAAAGTTGCTCTTGCGCGCTAGCTCTGATAACATATCCTATTTTTTTGCAGTTCCAGAGCTCTACACTAACAAACAGCTATATAATGTCCACTTACCCATCAACACAGGCAGCCGAAGTGACAACCACATCAGGTCTGGTGATCACACCACCGCACAGCAGGCTTCGGTTTGTCTGGAGAAGAACCATCGCTTGCCAGGGGATCTCTGCGAAGTCGGTTTCTAGGTCGTTCTTGTTGCCGTATGGTTTTTGGGGCTGGCGACAAAAATGCTTAAATAAAGCTTTAATTGATTGAAATTGCATTTTTATTTCATACTTCGATATTTTGGTCATTCGTTCATTTATTAATTTAAATATGTACAACAGATATAGTAAAAGTTACTGTTACTTTCATACATAGCAATACATTTTCAGTTCATTCTTCGATCGTTTATTCGTTCATTCATTCCTTAATTAATAACTTAAAATCAATTTATTTTTATTATTATAATCATTTGAAAACGACTGGACGTATTTGCATAATGTATTGCTTAGTTTCATTTACTTCAATACGACTCTACGCCAAATCAGTAGTTTATAAGAAATTGGGCAAATCCTAAGAGAATTATAATAAATTGGTTTAATGAATATCTAAGAACAAGTTAATTATACCTACAGTTTTAATAATGTTTTCATCAGTAAGTTTGATGCTCTATATAAACTATTTTACGAATACATAGTACCTTATCACTACATAATATAAAACAAAGTACCTTTCTCTGTCCCTTTGTCCCTATGTATGCTTAAATCTTTAAAACTACGCAACCGATTTTGATGCGGTATTCATAGATAGAGTGATTCAAGATAAAAGTTTTTGTATATAATTATCTTATCTTAAATATATAATATATATATAAATCTCGTGTCACAATGTTTGTCCTCAATGGACTCCTAAACCACTTAACCGATTATAATAAAATTCGCACACCATGTGCAGTTCGATCCAACTTGAGAGATAGGATAGTTTAAACATGTAGGTACCACGGGCGAAGCCGGGGCGGACCGCTAGTATATTATATAGTATATTTTTCTGTTGTCAAATAAATAATTTATTATTATTATTATTATAATTTATTAGGTTTTAGACGAAGCAGGCGAAGCCGCGGGCGGAAAGCTAGTATATTATATATCAGAAAATTGTTAGAAATATTATTTACAAAAATGTATGAGTCATTTACTGTTCCTAGTTATTAATCAATAATCCATATAAATGTCATGTAAATACCAACTTGAGGTCAACAATACCATCATAAAATATCGACATTTTTAATATATTGTTAGGCCTATTATATATTATTTTTGTTATGTTATAAACGCGAAGTGTAATAAATCCAAATTGACCTTCCTAATTATTAAATGACCTTTACAAAAAGCATGTGTAATATTATGGATATTTTTATATAATGTTATGGAGATATAAATTATTCTAATACGAAGAATATTGTAGTACGAGAGACCGCGGTAAATTTGCTAATTTATCTAATCTAATTTATCTATAAAGTAAATTGTAGAGAATATACATTTTATGTGTGGTTTTTTATTAATTCGTGCTTGTATTTCCATTTTCTTCTATTAAGTTTTTAATTTGAAGCTCAGCAATAAAAAACAAAAATTGAAATATAAAAAAGACCGAAAGTTTGGTAAGATTTTTAAATGCCATTTATGGCAAATATTATTTTCATGTTTTTTTCAAATATTTAAGTTTTTAAATTAACACAATAGTCTCACAGTAAAAAGTAATAATTAAAATAGAAGTTATTCGATTCACCACAACACATATTCCATAGCATGCCAAATCTACATAAATAATTAAATTTAACATATCGAATATATTATTGCAGCGGTCTCTCGGACTATAAAGATTTCAAAACTATACGATCATTAGTCAATTTCGTAACTAACAGCTTAAATCTCATTAACTCCTGGTTAAATAGAGAGGCATCAATAATCGACCTTGAAATTATCATTCGTATATAAAAATGACTAAATGGAAAGATTCAGGCGGAATTATTATGAAATATTGTTTATAATTTAAACAATTTTAAAGAAATATAAGTTTATCTAAACGAGTTTAACGAGATTAATTAACATTTAACAACTGTAAAAATAATTTCTTACTATAAAATTGGGATTATTATAATGAATATAAAATAAATAACTATCTCAATAAGTATCATTTTAGAGCTAGCGCGCAAGAGCAACTTTTGTCTCCGCAACTATTTTGTCTCTCCCATCAACTCTATGAACTAGTAAGAAAGTGCGCGCACGTAGCGACGCAACTCCCCATAGAGTTGATGGGAGAGACAAAATAGTTGCGGAGAGAAAAGTTGCTCTTGCGCGCTAGCTCTAATAAAACGAATTTAAAGTCTGATAATGAATATAAAACCTTATTAATAGTCAATAATATGATAACGAGTATACATAGACGAAAGCATCGTCATAAATACCATTTAATTACTTTAAAACAAACAGAATACATTATTGTTTAAGTTAATAATACACGTGCTAAGCATCATATAAGTTGAATTAACGTTAAATTTAGCCTATGTCTATGTTAAAGATATTAAACGAATTAAATACTACTAAATACATAAACTGTAATAACTTTTTATCCACGTAAGTGACTTTAATCCGAATCAAAATTTTCTTTTACTCTTTCAAAATTACATTCAAGTATAAGCCATTTTCGTGTAATATCATAACACACACACATACTCACATACTTCTAAAATAATGTATTTAACTACTCACGTTTAAGATACCGCACTGTCCAGCACCATTATATCTTTGAAGGAACACCCTTTGTACAGATTCTTGGTACTCATTCTCAACACCAAATCCTGATCCTTGAGAAACAGAGAAGCCCTGGCCCTGTGTGAATCCGGTACCGAAACCTTGAGAAACAGTCTGGCCTTCACCTTGTTCGATGTAAGATCCACCACCCTGTGATACAAGGGTGCCTTGGCCCTGGGTAACAATTTGGCCCTTTCCTTGTGAAACAATCTGGCCGTTTCCTTGCGAAACGAACTGACCATTTCCTTGCGATACGAACTGACCATTTCCTTGTGAAACGATCTGGCCCTTTCCTTGTGAAACAATCTGGCCCTTTCCTTGCGAAACAATCTGGCCCTTTCCTTGGGAAACGATCTGGCCCTTGCCCTGTGAAATGGCCTGGCCTTGTCCTTGTGATACGAGTTGTCCTGATGCTTTGGAGAGGCCTTGCGCTTGGTTTATGATTCCAAAACCTTGTTGTCCCTATAATAAAAAATTGGATGTTAAATATTTAATATTTTTTTTTGGCAAACACGTAATCTAATTGCAAGTAGCAACTGTCTAGAAGTTCTACTTGCTACACATAATTATTTATTAAATGTTTTTTTAATTTGTTTAAAAGTTTAAAAATAACCTGCATAAAACAAAGTATCAGTTCATTTCCTATAGAACTTAATATAAAACAAGTAAGAGATTGTTCAATGTATTAAATAATAATTTAAATTGGCGATGAAGATGCGCGTAAATTACTCGCTAAATAGCCACAAGATTTATTGCTATAAAATACCGTTTCAAATGTCTTACGTATTTGTTTAGGTTCTTGTTGTAAATAATATTCAAGAAATTGTGATGTTCAAGATACAATCTATAATTACAATTTCTTATTAGGTAGTTGTAGTATTCATAATATATATTAAACATAAAGGGATATGTTTTTGAATACATACTACGACATTTATTATTTCGTTAATCTTCCATGTATTATAATGATTCAAAAGCGCTTCTAAATAGGTCTAGTTGCATAAGTGTTTTTGAAAATTTGATTATTAAACTAAAACTAACCTGTCCTCCGAGTTCATACTGTCCGCTGCTTCCAAAACTGTTTTGTCCTTTTCCTTGGCTAACGTATTGACCACCTCCCTGACCAACCAGTTGGCCTTGGCCCTGGCTAACGTACGAGCCCTGTCCTTGTGACACCAATTGGCCCTGTCCTTGAGAAACCAGTTGTCCCTGGCCTTGGCTTACGAGTTCTCCCTGTCCTTGAGTAGCAAAACCACCTTGTCCGAATTGACCCTTTGAAAACGCGTTGGATTGTTGGGAACCAGAACCGATTTGTCCTAAAGTGAAAGAAAAATTATATAATTACTTCGAAACAGAACTAAATCCGGAACTACATAATGACAAGTGAAGGTAATTAAAAAAATAATGCATCATTAAGCAACATCAAAGTTATGAATAACAATGTCAGTTTGAATGGTATAATTAGACGACATCATAATGGTATTTAGTGATTCATAACAGGATGTCTCGGCTACTTGAGACCGCAATATTTGCAATTATTGTTATGTAACCATACTTAGGTCACTTATTTCTTAACTATTGTCCCTACAATAAGACAAAATAACTGTGATATGACTAGTTTAATATGACGATAATATAATTTGCCAATTCGAACGAATACGATCCTAAAAGTATGAGAACTTTTTGGACAGTTTTTATCAAATATCGTTTTATGACAGAGCACGCAAACGAGCACAATCACCTGATGTTAAGAGAACGCCACCTATAACACCCACGACGTAGAGGTGTTACCTAGCCTTGTAGAAACGAATAAGTTTAAATCAATTTACCTGCACCGCCAAAAGCGCTCTGTCCCCTGCCAACTTGTGAGTATTGTCCTTGCCCATTGAATGAGATTTGACCGTTTCCTAGTTGCGTATATTCTCCCTGATCAACTACGCCAATCTGACCGTTCCCTAGTTGAGTAGCTACGCCTTGGCCAGCTACACCGATTTGACCGCGTCCACCTTGAGCGAACTGTCCTTGTCCACCGAATTGACTTGCTCCCTGTCCCACTACACCGACTTGTCCTCTTCCTACTTGCGAGTATTGTCCTTGGCCACCGACACCTACTTGGCCAACGCCGTATTGGTTAGTTTGACCTTGTCCTGAGATAGCAACTTGTCCTCTTCCTACTTGTGAGTACTGTCCTTGGCCACCGACGCCTACTTGGCCAACGCCGAATTGGTTAGTTTGACCTTGTCCGGCGATGCCAACCTGGCCTCTTCCTACTTGTGAATATTGTCCCTGGCCACCGACTCCTACTTGGCCTACACCGAATTGTGTCGCTTGACCTTGTCCGGCGATGCCGACTTGTCCCCTTCCTATTTGAGAGTATTGCCCTTGTCCACCGACACCTATCTGTCCTGCGCCGAACTGAGTGTTAGCTCCCTGTCCGACAACACCGACTTGTCCTCTTCCTACTTGACCGTACTGTCCTTGACCGACTACACCGACTTGGCCTACTCCTACTTGTGTGGATGCGCCCTGTCCGACTACACCGACTTGTCCCCTTCCGTATTGCCCTTGTGATCCGACACCGAATTGACCTCTACCGCCTTGGGCGTATTGTCCCTGGCCGGCGATGCCAACTTGACCCCTTCCGAATTGAGAGTACTGTCCTTGTCCACCAGTTCCTATTTGACCGATTCCAACTTGGCTCACTTGTCCACGGCCTCCTAGGCCATACTGACCTTGCCCGCCTTTAGTAAATTGACCTTGACCGCCCTTGGTGAACTGTCCTTGTCCGGGTGTTTTTGAAACGAACGGAGTTACAGTTGTTGGGAATCGTGGACTTGATCCGAACGATGGCACCGTTGGTTTGGGTGTGGTTCTGTTAAAGAAAACATTTCTATAATAAAATATACAATTAACACACACAAAAATTACAGTATTCATATACAACATTCCAATAAACTAAATCCAGTTACATTTAAATGATTTACTTATCTTTCTAAACGGAAAACATATCGGTCATGAATACAATCAACATAGTAGTTTGATTTACTACTACAATATATCCACGCCACCCTCAAAAATAATAATAAAGCTATCTCAAAAAAATTTAACTAAGAACTAAACCGAAAGGCACTAGCTCCTCCTTATTTATAATTCGGTTGTTAACTAGGATGATAATCTGAACAAAATTAACCTCGATTTACCTGAAGTTACCGAAGAGCACAGATCCTGTAGTGGGTGGTGTCACAGGCCTGACATTATTAGAACTGCCTCTGCTATCAGGTACGTATTTCCCGTCATTTCCACCGAACACTCCGGGCACCCATTTGCCAAGCTGGTTGGTCGGCCATGGATCGGTGTAGTAGGGATCACGGCAGCATTTGCCGATGCGACCAGTTTCGATGTCTCTGCAGTCCTGGTAATTTAAAAATACTGTATATAGAGGATTGTTATAATAATATTAAAATTGTGTACCTATAGTCTTTTTTTTTGCGTGTTAAATCTGTCATTTGTAACTATAAAACACAATTATTGGTCTCACCACAAAACAATTTAAAGACAGTTTAACTTTAAACCAGGGATCTGTCACTTTAATAGTTGTCTATGTGAAATACGACAAAACCAGATTAAAGAGAACCCGTGCTTAAAGTTAAACCCTGTCTAAAGTTTTTTGTGGTAAGACAGCATGTATTTTTTTATTGTAGTAGGTACGTAAATGTAATAGAGAACAGACACATAATAATAAATTGTTAACAAGGATTCAATGCAGTATTTTAGTTATTTAAAAGAATTTATGATGATATTAGAGGAGATATTATGTTTATTTGTAAAATGACACTTCGGTAATATTTAGCTTAACACACTAGTACCAAATAATTATGTTATAAAAAGAAAATATATTCCGAATAGAACTCAAAATAAACTAAAATGCAAATGCACACAAGAAATATCTTCGTATCCTGAGCATTATGACACAACTTTTTCAATAGCATACCTTTAGAGTTACTAAGCCCAACACATATACATATATGGATTATAATTGTTTTCTACATAGTATTCTAGTAAATTGAGTAACTTTTCAAACAGACAGACAGCGATGACATTATAATAAATGACTTGTATTCATTGAACTGCTGTCTAGAATCCAATAGTTTGAAAATAATTACATTTCAATGTCCACACAGTCTTCAACTTAATAGTCATTGATGTTATTTATCTTTTAAATAATTTACGATTATTACAAGTATTAGTAAGCAAAAGTCAGTGTCTAGTAGGTACTTTGAATCTCTTGGTATCCTACTTATATTATCTATAAATGCGAAAGTTTGTTAGGATGGATGTGTATGTGTGTGTTTGTTACTCTTTCACGCAAATACTACTGAACCGATTACAATGAAATTTAGCACACATATAGAGAGTAACTTGGATAGTTTTTATCCTGAAAATCCCACGGGAACGGGAACTATGTGGGTTTTATCTATGTGGCGAAGCTGCGGGCGAAAAGCTCGTACCTATATAAATAAATCGGAATTAAATTCCGTTAAAATATATTTACTACTTACAGTTAAAGGTACTCTATACACGTCCTGGTCTCTTGTCAAAACGACAGATGTGTTGGAGATGACTCCTTCAGCAGTACAGAATTCGACTGGAGTACATTTGAGAGCAGCTGCACAACCAGCGGGGATCTCGTCTGTTGAAAAAAGTTTAATAACTACCTTTTCTCAATTCAAATTCAAATTATATTTATTTGCAAGAATGTAGTTACAAATTATAGATGTTTTAGTAATAAGTAATAATAGATAAATAAGTGTTTATAATAAAATAGATATAAAACCAAAAGAGTAGAAGAAATTGATGAAAGCCTAGGCGTTACTCCGGTATGGCAAAAAGACACGAGATCGAAACCTCGTGTTCGAATTTTTTCTATTCATAAAAAAATTTCATTACAATAGGTACTATAAATCTGAATATTCATAGATAAATTTTAAATCTATATACTTAGTTTTGTTTGTTCAACAAAATTTTCGTAAGAAATACTTATTCGAATTTAAAAATGCATTGTTGTTTATATATTCATCATTCTACGACCAATAACAGCGAAGCAACAATGAAAAATCTCTGAACATTAAATGTTTTTTCGACCTTTTTTTATTTCTTCGACATATTAAAAAAATTCTCTTTTTCGATCTTTTTTCATTTCTTCGACATATTAAAATATTAAACATAATAGAAATAACTTACTTGGCACAAACGGCACGCCTGGTGTAGGTCTAGGAGGCCTGGTCTCATCAAGAATTAGGGATCCTTCGTTATAAACCGGGTTCGGTACAATCGTCTCTTGATTGATGGTTTGTTCACCAATGGGTGGTAAATAACCGGGAGCTGATGTGGATGTAACCACAGGAGGAATGTATGGTTTCACTGTTGGAATAATCGGTCTTGGAGTGATCACGGTGGGCGTGAAAGCTGTAGTACTAACAAGGTTAGTTCCGCTGTTAACGCTATCTACAGGAGGTAGGTATGGGATACCGGGCTTCAAGCCACTGCCAATGGAACCAGGACGGTACAGTCCGTTGTTTTCGCTACCGGCTGAGAAAGAATCGGTTTCGATAAAGTTGTTCTGGCTTGTCACATCAGGGATGGGAGTCACAGGTGTAACGGGGGTGAAGGAAGAGGCAGTAGAGCCAAAGGAGTTGGAAGATTGGCCGAAGATGCTGCCTTGGTTGAATGAACCACCTTGGTTGATGGAAGACACTTCGAGTCTGCAGCAGATCTCTGAACGTAGGTTGCAATATTGCTTCTGTAACAAAAGAAAGTTGTGTTACTTGACAGTTAAATATTTATGAAAACTATGTAAAGTTGAAAAAGCAAAGTTATCTCAACTTGAAATACCTTAAATAGATGGTATAATATGTATTACTTAAATTAAAGCTTTCGTCTTAGAATTATTATGTTAAAACAATAATCAGTAGGTATAATATTATTGTAAAAACTGTAGAAGAAGTAAAACCTATCTCGTTATATTTTGCTGATAATAATATATAATATCTTAAAATAAACACGTATTAAATTTTAATAAACCTTCCCTTTGTGTTTGAAGTATTCATTACACTATAAACTTAATTTATAATTATAATATATTGTACTGAATCATAAAAATAACAATGTTTGTTTCTCAAAAGTGAAAGCTCATGCATACAAGGTAAAAACTATTGACACCTCGTGAAATTGTTATTATTTTCTACTTCACACGTCTAACGAGATGTCATTAAATGTGTCAAATCTGATATTGTAATATAAATAACTAGTTGTGCCCTGCGGTTTCACCCGTAAAAAAAAAGGAATAAAAGCTTTTACTTCAATAAACATTTTTGAAAAAAAATGTAGTTAAATAGTTAGACCCTTTTTAACTATTTCCATTAGAAATTTCATTGTAATAGGTGATGTGGTTTACTGTGAATACGTATCAGATGGCCAGACAAACTAATCACTACATAGTACAAAATAAAGTCGCTTTCTCTGACTCTTTGTCCATATGTATGCTTAAATCTTTAAAACTATTTTGATGCGGTTTTTTTTAATAGATAGAGTGATTCAAGAGGAAGGTTTGAGCATATAATTTATTATGTTTTAGACAAAGCGGGCGAAGCCGCGGGCAAAAAGCTAGTGTATTTATAATTATTAGCATGGATATTTAATAGTTTAATTGCATTGATTATTTTTCCGACCCAAATATCGACCAATAGAATTGCACCATTCGACGTCACGTGGTACAACCTACATGGTATTATACTGATAATTTTTTGAAAATTTTCTCTGGTCGTTGACGTCAAACTGACAGGTTGAATTCAATTGTGAAATTATTGGCCGACATTTGGGACGGAAAAATAATCCCCCGAATACCACACGAGCTTCAAAATTATCTGGCATTTCCCTCAAGGTTCCCTGCAAACAAATAAAGTCGTCAAGTTTTTCAGGAAAAATCACTCGCGCTTCACGCTCGTGATTTTTTAACCTTGACTAAAAACTTGACTCCTTCATTTGTTTGCAACGAACCTATCGGAAAATACCCGATAATTTTGAAGCTCTTGTGGTATTATAAATGATAATTTAAAGGTGTTTATATTGCTACATAACATTCATGGTCAGTTTTTAAAGATGTTATGAATTTTAAATTCTCATAATTTCATAGTAATATGAATTAATTTGTTTTCGAATATCTGATTTTAATTAACACTAATTAAAAACTGATATATCGATTATTTGACGGTTCTTCTACAATAAAATAATATTTATTCTTTTAAACTGTCGATATTTTTGTGTTTTTAAAAATAAAGGATGTTTTTTATAGGTAGGTATTTGGTTTTATTATTACAAATTATTCCCTATAGTGAATATTACATAGGTATATGAATAAATCGAGTTTTAAATCCGTTAAAAGACATTTCCCAATTAAATATTTTAATACTAAGCTTTACCACTAAGCCATCGTGATATTATCTAGACACGCGGCAGCGTGTCAAGCCGAGTTCAAGCGAAGAGAAC
>CAJQZM010013458.1:0-23259 GCA_907164665.1 Colias nastes
CATATTGATGACTTATTTATGGATATAATTAGTGTAATATATCAAAATCAAATTATGCAAGATACGACACAAGTATATGCCCATGTCCTCGCTTATAATTCAGTGACATTCCAAAATAATCCCATCGGCGATTAATCTTAAACGTCAACCCACATCAAAAATTCGTACGTTTGTACATCACAAAAAGATACGGTTGGTTCGCCAAACTTTTCTGTATAAAGAATTAACAGCAAAGAAACCAAGAGGAAATTAACAACATGTGTAAAACAAAAAATGGAGGAACGCAAGTTTTGAACGACGTAATAAAATTCTACTTAGTACAGATAAGACACAAAAGCTAAAACAAAACAACTGTAGATGCACCTAATGCGTTTAAAAATAAAAATTTAAAGCTCGCATTACTATTTTAAATACATTTTCGTTTACCTTCATGTATTCACCGTGAGGACGATAACGAGTAACTATTCAAAAACTTCCTTTAAAAAAAATTCATTTTGGTAACCATGCACGTGTTTTGAAGAACAATATTGAAATCAAATTAAATAAGTAATTATTGTAGACCACGTAACATTACTACGAGGAATCAAACGATATCTTTCAAGCTGAAATGCATCAAACCGTTAATGCTACAGTGAGTTAAAAGTCAATACCCGTTCTTCAAAAACCACAATTCTTTAATAAACATTCTTAAAGGTTTTTAATAATCGTTAATACTGCAATTCCGACACAACTGCGATCATATTATCTACCTCAGATACCATCGCATAGCATAACATCGAAACTCCGATCGCAATCAAATAATTATTGTCAGTCCACGCTTTTATTAACAAGCTTTAACTTCCACACTTCTCACATCCCAATAAATTTCACAGACCTAATAAAACAATTAAAAACGCAATAAAACAATGTGGTACATCAATCAATGTAAACTTCGATGTAACTGTGCGTTCGTGTACAGAATAATTCACAGATCGCAAAAAGCGCACATGAAAAAACAAAACCAAAGAATCCTTTTATAAGAAAAAAATAATTGGGTAATGGACAAGGGGCTGAGACTAATAAATAAGGCGAGAGTGGCAATGTGCAGAATTGCATGCGTAAATTTATTTAATGAAGGCGTGCAAACTATTCACATCCCGCTTTATCTCGAGATTATACGGAAATAATTGAGACTGGAATACTTCGGCTTTCTTTCCATTTTGTTTTCTTGTACATAACTCGTGCTGACAAAAATGTTCAGTACAGTATCTTTTACATTATTCACGATAAGGAACATAAACTTACAACTAAATAATAAATCTCCAACCAAAAGGTAAATAAAATGCGAATAATTTGTGCATTTTAATAGAACTTTTGAATGCTTCCCGATGAATCCTTTGAAACTACATAAAAGAAACAATCAAACAGCTTTATTAATTACATATATTCAAATTTATTTCAGAGAAAAACTTAATTAAATTTCAATAACAAACACACAAACATTCCACGTGACTTAGACGAAGATGTGAGAGGACGGTCGGTCAAGGTGA
Organism: Colias nastes; assembly: GCA_907164665.1. Lineage (NCBI taxonomy): Eukaryota > Metazoa > Arthropoda > Insecta > Lepidoptera > Pieridae > Colias > Colias nastes. Next base: position 1,530 of record CAJQZM010013458.1, read on the forward strand.
TCCGCAACATACCCATATGACATTGTGCCCTCAGTCCTCACGATGTACTCGCTTAGGAGAGCTTTGTTTTGTACAAACAGATTGATTTATAACACGTCTATCAGAATGCACTTATAAGTCACATATTTTTATAAAAAAATATATTTTAGTAAGGGATATGTCCTAATAGCTAAACGGTCCTTCGAGACTAACCTAATTCAAAGATGTATTATCAAATGAAACAGTGCCTCATCATAAAAATATTATGATAAATCATAAATAATATGAATATGGACTAAAGGACTTTACTTTCTGAGAAAGCCGACCATCACGACATAAGATACACCCAAATAATTCTCTCCCAATCAGATTAGCGTTTAAAAATGTGCTTTCCACTTAAGAAGTAATTACTTCTCTGTAATCTCCCGAAATATACTTTAAAAAGAAACCGCTATGAGTCAGGATTTAACGTCAATGATATTTTAAATAAGATGCGATACTTTCATGATGTATGGAAATGATTCTTTCGTGACATAAACCATACGTACAAAGGCTCTAGGTGCTCTAGGGACCAATGTTCGACTCTTGTTTAAGGCGTTGAAAGCAAAGCTACTTCTAGTTTGTATAAAACGTGTTCTACAGTATTTATGGTGTATGCTAGTGACCACACGAAGTAAGTCTTATAGCTTCTAATAAAGCGTCTATAATATAATATGATTTTTTATGATTTCTTTTTTATGATGGTTTTCCATATAAAACTTGATCTCTATTATCCCTTTGCCTTTGCCTTGGTTGCTTTGCCACCATAATATAAACTGCAGATCAACTTTATTAGTTCCATTTACCTCTTTATCCACAAGAAACAAAAAGCCAACTGTCCCTAGACGAGCAAATACCTCGATCCTAGATGTAGTGTTTATAGTCCCTAAATGTACTAATGATCATATCAGCAACTTCTATAAACATGACAACTAACCCTTATGTTTTTGCTTGTCTGTAAGAAAATACGCATAAGTTCTGCTCAGTACCAAGTAGGTACTTACAGATTCTTTAGAATACGCTTTATTAATTAACTAGCGACCCGCCCCGGCTTCGCACGGGTGCAATGCTGATACTAAATATACTACAGAAAAACTGTGAACGTTGTATATAAAAACATAGCAGGCAGCAGCCCGCTCCGGCTTCGCACGGGTATAAAATATATAGCCGGGCGGCCGGCCGGTACCGCCGCAAACGCTACGTCCCGCAATTTTTAAATCTGTAATATCTTCGAAAATATTCACTTAAATCATACGGTGTAAAGGGCCATATAGATCTATATTAAATGAAAAATGTATTCAAGGTATTTAATTGGTTAAGGATTAATGCTGTATTGGTTAAAATCGCTTCGAAAATTAGCCATTATTTGTCGTAAAAAGTAAATGACAAAAAAAAGTTATTGTGGGTTATCCATAAGAGATAGACATATACCATCACGGACTTTTCTGTAGACCTTTTCAATGTGTATAATACTTAGTACATTATTTTGATAAAACTCGTAGGGTTCAGCCTGCGTTTGCAATGTAGGTAAGCGGAAAACATGTAATTTTTTACGACATCACATTAGAAACCTCAAAAATAGCAGTACTTCTCCACTATTTAATGGATGTTATTATACATATAAACCTTCCTCTTGAATCACTCTATCTATTAAAAAAAACCGCATCAAAATCCGTTGCGTAGTTTCAAAGATTTAAGCGTACAAAGGGACATAGGGACAGAGAAAGCGACTTTGTTTTATACTATGTAGTGATACCCGTGCGAAGCCGGAGCGGGCCGCTATGTTTTTATATACAACGTTCACAGTTTTTCTGTAGTCTATTTAGTATCAGCATTGCACCCGTGCGAAGCCGGGGCGGGTCGCTAGTTATATCTAAACGCTAGGCATGTACAAATTAAGAAGTGTTCGCTATTGACACATTGTATAATCAACGCCGAGTTGCGGGTGCGTATTCATACCGTGTTATCAAGGCTATTTGGTCATTAAACTGGAACGTAGTGTGATAAATGGGGCATTCTGTTTAAGGTTGTTAGGCCAGTAACCCGCTTTACAAGTGGCTCACTATTCCCGCTCCAAAGATAGGTAATTAGGCGACGCGTTGCATAAGTCACTTATCGAAATGCAGTGACCAATGTGCCTCGCTTATCGACGCTCGTGGATTCGAAAATATTTGGCAATTAGCGTTATCTTCGGCCTGTGACATATCACATAGTTTGCCTCCGGGAGCGCGCCGCTCAGTACGTGTACCACGGTCCGCCTCGGTGGTCATCGGCCTCCCGTTGGTAAGTTTTGCAAGTCCAGTTAGTCGGACCACTCGCACGCATTAATATTCCGCTCCGGTAATTGCACACCTAGTCGCTGATTCACCGAGCTACGTGTATGTACTTTTTTCGTCCCCATCATAAAAATATACTCGGAGACGCGGTTTGAAAGAGCGCCAGATAAAAAAACTAGCCACCTTCATCTACATTTGAATTGTAAAATGTAAATAAAGACTTTAAAAACATCACGCACGAGACAAAGACATTCCGTCGCCGGGGCGAGAGGGAATCTTCGGAGGAGGGCGACGTGCAGACGGCTCTCGTCGTGTGTAAATGTGTACCGTATAAAAAACGGATAGGCGGCCAATAAAAACCCCGTAGGGAGATGTCGAGGGGCGGGCGAAGCGGGTGCTGTGCACCGCGGCTGCAATAAGCAATTGCACGCTGCAGTCTCTCAGCGCCGGGCTGGGTGCGCGCACGCAGCTTTATATCCAGTTTCTCCCGAAAGCATGCGCACAACTCGCCTCGAGTGCGTCGACTTCCAAGTTCGTTTTCGCGATCACTAATCATCATTCCTTGCCGGAAGCGTTCTTTGAGCTTCGCGTGCATTTTGTTTCCGCTCCGTCGGTCGCGTCCACTTAGGGGTTGATCACTATATCGTATTCGGTATTCGAGCGTTATGACGTGAGTTACATCGGTTGCATATAAACGATGTTTGCTATAGCCGTTTTATAATTGTTATTTGTATTGTCGCAGGGCACCCGTCGTCGCGGCGGTATCAGCGGGCGGGGAGGCGGGTCCCGACGGCCCTGCACCCGAGGAAAGCATGAAAGGCGTGGAGGCCACACCAGAGGAACAAGAACGGTTAGCCGCCGGAAATAACAATGGTTCCCTCGACTGCAAGCTGCCACCGGAGCAGCCGCGCAACGCATTCCACTCGACGCGCGTGTTCATGTTGGTGTTCCTGGGGGGATGGGTGCTGCAGGGCATGTTCCTCACGTACTTCGTGAGCGTGACGACAACGGTGGAGAAATTGTATAAGGTTGAATCGAAGACGACGGGAATATTGTTGTCGGCGACGGAGATCGGCCAGATATGTACGGCGCTGTTTCTAACATACTTGGCGGGGCGCGGGCACCGGCCGAGGTGGATCGGGTGTATGATGCTGGTGCTGGCCGTGGGGGTGATCGGGTGCGTGGTGCCGCACATGCTGTACGGCACGAGGCTTATGGACGTGCATTTAGAATCGCACAGGGCGGAGGCCGCGCCTGTATGTTCGGCGGATAATGCGTCGAACGCGTGTGATGACGCTCACATGAAGAGCACGGCGGCGAGGTCTTCCATCACCGCGGTGGTGATCCCGTGGCTCTTCGTGTGCCTGCTGGTGGTTGGCGTGGGACAGACTGGCATAGCCACGCTGGGCATACCCTATGTGGATGACAACGTTGGCAGCAGACAGTCGCCGCTGTATATGGGTGAGTTGTTTATTCATTCTTATCTTTAACCTCTTATTGATTTATAATAAGTACATACGATTAATTAATATACCTACATAAGATTAATTGCATGTACCATTGCAAAATTAAATTCCTATAGCAAACAAACTAAAAACAATTTAATAACAAAAAACAATATAATCACAACAATTGTGTCAATTTAAATTCATTAAATGCACGCTTCTCAAACTTCATCATTATCAAAAGCTCTATAATGATCGATCGACCGCTATGTTTTGACCTACAACGAATTCGGCTGGACAAACCGCAAAAACGACTAGCCGAGACGTGTTCTTAGCGACACGATATCTGATATGCGAAATTGCAAATAATAACCGACACAGCCATGCAGCACTGTAATCTTCTTGTAACTTGCATCTTACTCTCACTGGCGATGTTCGAGCGAAGCGATTATGTCAATTGTGAAGAATTGCCATAATAGAGGCCTATGGAAGGAATACGCTCATTACTTTTACTTTAGCTGTAATGGCGGATTAGAACAAGTACTAGCTAGTGAAGACGATCCAATTTCTGGTACTTATAGAACTAGAATATTGGACTGGTTTCGACATTCGTTAATAATAATTATTGACTCTTACCACAGCTTTTACTTCCTATCCTATTATTATGACATCAGATTTAAACCTAACATAGCAAAGCAATAATATTAAAATTTAAAATATACACCACAAATAAATGCACGATAAATCTATACAGTCAGATCAGATGCAATTCTCTATAAAAAATCCGAAAGCTTTTTTGGCATTGCGCCTCATGCATTTGTATGTAAAAAATACAAGAGCAATAATGTTGATGTATCGATGCGGATTGTTTCAGTTTCCATTGCAAACGGGTTTAGCCGGACCTGGGGTACATACATACATGTACACAATGCACATACAATATTACCAGACGTAAATAAATCTAGATGGCGGATTTTAGACTGTGTAAACAATATTGAATGTAAAAGTATAATTTATTTAGTAACGAAAAATGGAGAGATTTTATAGTTTACAAAAAGATAATAATATAATAAAAACGAGTTATTAAAAAAATATACCTAACTTTCTATATTATGTAAAGTACAGACTTAAGGCAATCAAAGATTAACACGTTATTAGCTTTTGAAAAAAAAAAATTTTTTTTTGTTCATTTTTAAATTGATATTGCATACAATGTCTTGTTTTGTCTACAATAACGATGTAAAATTATAGCCTGACGAGGTTTACGTTACAAAAAATAAAATCCACCCAGTTTTATGCACGAATGTTAATAAAACTACCTATGAATAATTTTATGCCCTTAAAATAAATTTCTTTGGGACATAAAATTTTTATTTATGGCTGTATTAACCCGTTGTAATAGCGGGAAAGGATCTATTTGCGATATCGTAAGGATATCGGCATGATTTTATGTAGTAGGCACATTGTTAGGTAGGTTGTTAAAATAATTATTAGCTTAAAAAGCCTTTTAAATTATTTGTACTTTAATATGTTTGAAAAAGTCTTGAATCTTTCATTGAAGACTTTTTCAATCTTGCATTCCATAACTTTTTCATAAATAGAATTTTTTCATGAAAGTAATCAGACTGTTTAATTTTTAGTTATGAATGCTACTAGTACTGCCAAACTTAAAATCTATCTAATGCATTGCTTTTAAACTTGGGAGGTAGTCAATGCTTGGTTAAATTTCCTAAAATATATCGTCAATATGAAATTAATTTGCTCCATTACACGTGCGCTAACCTTAATTGATGTTATTTATTTCCTCTAAATTTTGTTAAGTAGGAAAATAAATTCGCTAAATTTGAAATTAATTACATCTCACGTCTTCTAATCACGTCACTTTGTTTTCTTTTTGCGACTATGGTAATTTAAACAAAAAATAACGCAATTAACATCGCAATTCAATATTGTACTCTCTTCCCTTACAATAAGATACATGTTATTGGAACGCGCAAATTTCTGTAGAAAATTATAGAGCCTATAATCTTAATTGTTCGGTATCTGTCGATATGTCCACTTTGAACACGAAATCGCTTATTATGACACGTGTAAGTTAATCGCCTGCGGTCACTTTGTGCAATATGCCCTACATCTTTAATTTCTACTACAATTAAGAGGATCTATTCGTAAAACTTGTATGGCTACTTGCGATTCAAAGCGAATCGCCTTGTGGAAATCCCCATTTGGCAGGTTTAGCTTGCTCGTATACTTACTTAGGAATTGTACACGTTTCGTCGCGAACATTGAAAATGTTTTTCTGATGTTGTACTTACTGTTTTATACTGCGGAGGATCAGTGCGAATGAAGTCATGGAATGTTAATTTTTGTAACAGTCTAAAATGTTACAAATTATTATTCCTTTACCTGATACTTTATTATATCCTATGAATTGTAAACTATTCGTTAACATAAACCTTTAATTTTTGAGATAGAGAAGAAATGTGTGGAATTTAAACTTAGATACAGGCCGTAGCAGTAGCAGGGCCCTTCATCACACACAACAACGATGCCAGTATTCCCAAGCTACTATGCTCTTTTTGCAATAAACACATTGAACATACAGAGCGGTGCCTACAATGGATACCCAATCACGATCGGATGTCACCAATTACTGGGTTTCACAACGAGATAGGCGCTGAATTGAACATAACAATTATGCAACCATGCAATTGTAGTTAGCGCGCGTGCGTTTACGAAATGTGCCATGTGCATGTGCATATGCATGTATGGATGTATGTGCATGTGTGCTATTTCAGTTGTGCATCTGTGTCACTGGGACGGGACGTCTCGTCGCCACTTCAGCTTGTTAAGTCGTCTGACATTTTTCATACTCCTCCTCGGGAGTTATGATGTCCTGGTACTTGGATGCATTGCGTCATAGGTTATTTTTATTTAATTAAATGTGTATAATAATTATGTATGTGATTAGAGGGTATAGCATCAGATGCTGAACAATTCGCGACAGTAGGTTTGCTGAAAATTCTGAAAGAAAATGTTAGAAATTATATCACTTTTTCACCACAATCTCTTTACAGAACGTTATTCTTATTCGAATATGGACATTATAATTTGTAATTGAAGTCATGTTTTACTTTTTCTGTTAATGTCGCAATATACATCTCTACAAAAGACCCTTCTTATTCATAAAACAATAATGTGGCTCTTAGTTTTCCTACGGTCTTAGTGTAATTAAAAATTTATGAACATTGCGATAACAGTATAAACAGATTATCACATACTACCTTAATCTAGCCTTTTCACTACCTATATTTTTCCTGTTGACGCATACAATTTCTCTGAAATTTATCTCAACGCTAACGGTAGGAGGATGCTCGTTAAAATTTCGCACATATTTTCGGGTTTCGATGAACTCTTGTGAGCAACTTTGGTATTATTTAGTACTTTTTAATTTTATTTGTTTTAAGAACATAAATACACACGTAGACTAATTCTTAATTTAATACACCTCTTCGTTAGATAGTTAAATTAATACTAATGAAAATCTTTTTCAAGTTTTACGGCCGTTCTATTAATAAAATTATTCTCAATAAACTGTTTATAAACGAAAGCCCATTACTGAAAGTATACAAATATCTATCTTCCATGCTCCACATTGGATCGGGAACGCGAGACTATAGAAGAAGTCTATTTACGTATTTCGGAGAAGTTTCCAAATATATAGAGCAAGGGCTTGCTTATTCTATGCTTTGTCTAATGTAAAACAGTTGTTTTTAATCTTCAGTTTTGTTTTAATATTTTTTTAAATCAACGTTTCAATTTAAACTATTATTAATTTAATTAAGGGCCGATTTTTCAATACTTGGTTAAAATTTATCCGTTCAATAAAGTATTACACGAACATTTTAAAATGTCACCTGTAAACTGTCATATTCGGACAATTAGAATACATTTTTGAAATGGTAGTTTAATACGTTATTCGATGAATAAGTTTTAACCAAGGATTGAAAAATCAGCCCTAATTCAATCAATCAATAATAATTTAGGAATTAGAATGAAAATTACTTGAAATTTTAATGTACCTACCCCATCTTAATCCAAATCCTAAACAATTAAGAGAGTGATCTACACTAATTGCCTGAAATAAAAAATTCCCTTACAACTAGAAAGCTACATTTAGAAAGCGTGATAAGTGGATGGAATTTTATATGCATAATAGTTTAGGAATATTTTCAATATTAGTACAGACGAAAGTTCACTACTGCATCCATTATTCCAGAATATTCTAGAAGTATGAAAGTTTGTTCAAACATTGAAAGCAAAATGATGAACTATCGTTGCTCGATAAATATTGGCGTGGTTGACGTAGGTCAGTTACTTAAATGGATCGATTAGATTACCTATGCTTATCAAAAGATATGTGATACTTTGCTAAATTGTTACAATGTAAATGTAGTAAGCACGGAAAAGCAACAAGGGATGCATTAAAATATAATATTTAAAAAAGTAGGTATTATATTATTTTAAAATTTGCGTGACTATTTCTTTTGTAAAAAAGCTTGAAAGTGTATGTGATAAGTTTATGAGATAGAATTTAAATTTTAATAAATAAATATCACACTTCTTAACACTACATGGAGCATTGATCAAATAATTGAAATACTGTGAATAAATATAAAAATATCAATAAAAATCATATGAGCGCTTTAATGGAATCTCTGACATGAATAATAAAATGGTAATAAATAACAAAGTATTGGCAATTTTTCGTACTTTTGTAAAGCTCTATGTTAACAAACAAATTCTTAGAACGAATGTTTTAACCCGATTTCGTTTAGTTTTTTATTCGACATTTTTCAGAAAATTCGTTATTCAGTTCATTGACCGCAAACCTAGCCAATATTTACATTTGGCAATACATTCATTAAACTTTCAAATGTTTGAGTAATTATAGTGTTTAATTATTACGTGTAATTTTCCTCGTTATTGACCATTCTAATTTATTATACTTATGTTTGTATAGTATTAAAATTCTTTGGTATGGATAATTTATTACAAGTTCATACGGTAAATGGTTTAACTGTAATGTTTAAAACAAAAGACACGGAATTTCACTAACTCTGTGAAGTTTGTATACTTGCGACAATTGTAATGATAGAGCCTTGATAGAGCTCATCAAATACCAAAAAATATATCATCACTAATTATAATATCAATACATGGCTCTTAAATCGGCTACTCACGTACTTGCACCTGGGGCAATATTGGAATTGCACCCTTAATTAGCTCCTTAATTGATGTGTGTAGGCAAGCAGGGGCAATTTAGAGAACAGTTGAAATTGCTTTGACTGCCGTGCAACCGAGATTGTTCCAACATTGCCCCTGCGGCAGGTACGTAAGTAGCCGGCTTTACACGTTTTCCATTGAAATATAAATTGACAAACAAAACAAACAGTAGGTAAATAGTTGAAATATTTACGTCTCGAAGTCGAATAGTTTTTATTTATTTAAGTGTTCGTATGTCAAAGGGGAGGTCTTTTGTTGCCTCCATTTGCATTTAATGAATAGAAAATTATTTCAATACATTTATTTTTAACATGCTTTTATTAGTTTCACCAGTATTTTTGTATGTAACCGACTCCTTTAGACTCAATTTTCACCAAGTTTTACCGGACATATTTCATTAAAACTTTTTACAAGGATAGGTGGCAATAAAATACGTCCTTTACCCGTCGGTTGCCTGGAAGAAATTATAGCCATAAGGCCGCCCATTGTATATCTTTTATTTTGTTTTGTTTTCATTTTTATATTACCTTATTGTACCTATATACAATGAAGAATAAATAAATATTTTTTTTAGTTTTTTTTGTAACCTTGTATGTATATTAATTATTATTATACATGTTATTTGTTCCGGTTGTGAGCATTTATTAAATTTATACGATGTATTAAAATTATCTGCAGTTGTAATCTAGTCGTGGTTTAATTGCGTTGTAAATATCGTACCGGTATTTGACTTTCGTTTAGTGAAGTATTATTATTGGTTTTGTTTCAATGGTTAGCCGGTGCTTTTGGTTAGTGTTAAAGTCGGATTTTAAGTTGGTGTCAGTATGTTTTACCTATAAACGAGCTTTTTCGAACTCCGAAAAATTATCAATTACTAAGGTAGGTAAATTAAATAACATTTTGACTGACCGGTTGGCTTGGTTGGTAGTGGCCCTGCCTACTAAGTCAGAGGTCGTGGGTTCGATTCCCACCCGGGGCAAATATTTGTGTGATGAACATAGATGTTTGCTCTGTGTCTGGGTGTTAATTATCTATATAAGTATTTATTTAAAATTATATGTGTATGTTTATCAGCCATCTGGTTTCCATAACACAAGCGAAAAGCTTAGTATGGGATCAGATCGTGCCGTGTGTGAAAATTGTCCTGAAATATTTATTTATTTTATTTATTTATTTAAAAAACAATTCTATTTTATTATATTATATTTATTTAAATTATTTGCGTTGCAGGTTGCATTAAGCCCTTTACACCTATGTATATAAAATATGTACAAGACTTAACGCAAATAAGCTGAAAGTATAAAATCTAAAAATCCCGGTTATTATACGACATGTAGCTGAAGTTCAGAGCAGAAATCGTCTGTATACCTACCTAGTTAAAGTTGGTATCAAATATTAATTTGAGTGGTAAAACTGACATAATCGGGTTATCATCAAGAGCTAAAGTAACCTTATTATATAAATTATTGTGCGTACTTACCGCTTTTTAGGGTTCCGTAGCCAAAATGGCAAAAACGGAACCCTTATAGTTTCGTCATGTCCGTCTGTCCGTCTGTCCGTCTGTCCGTCTGTCACAGCCGATTTACTCGGAAACTATAAGTACTACAGTGATGAAATTTGATGGGAATATGTGTTGTATGAACCGCTACAAAAATATGACACTAAATAGTAAAAAAAAGAATTGGGGGTGGGGCCCCCCATACATGTAACTGAGGGATGAAATTTTTTTTTTCGATGTACATACCCGTGTGGGGTATCAATGGAAAGGTCTTTTAAAATGATATAAAGTTTTCTAAAAAACATTTTTCTTAAAGTGAACGGTTTTTGAGATATCAGCTCTCAAAGTCGTAAAAAGTATGTCCCCCCCCCTCTATTTTTATAACTACGGGGTATAAAATTCTAAAAAAAATAGAGGTGATGCATGCTAATTAACTCTTTCAACGATTTTTGGTTTGATCAAAGTATCTCTTATAGTTTTTGAGATAGGTTGATTTAACTGTAATTTATTATATTTGCTGCTACGGAACCCTTTGTGCGCGAGCCCGACTCGCACTTGGCCGGTTTTTATGTGTTTCTAGGTTCTGCCCTAAAAACTATTATCTAAATTGCATCGCACTTAATTAACAACCGTTTAGGATTAAATACCAAGTGATAAATATTATGCAATGCTTAGATTAAATGTAGTGCAAACCCTTGTAAATAGTTTGAATGGAAAATGTTAAATGGTTGAAGTAGTGAAAGTTTATAAACCACATTAATTAATGAAAAAAATCATAAGAACTGAAAAAAAAAAGCAAAAAAACGGCATCGATTGATATAATTGATATAAGGGAAAGCTAATAAGAAACATACACTAATACTACAAAGACCAAATTTTTGAAACTACACTCATCTCAAAGAAGCTAGATCCTCAACCCCGAGTAACATAGTAGAGAAATATTATTACGTAAGCATTTTATACGAAAAAAAAAAACACTATTGCATAATGCACAGATACAATTTACACACACAAACAAAAATAAGAAATTAACAATTGTACAAATTGGCGGCCTTATCGCTTTAAAACGATTCAAAATATAAAAATTGTACAAGAACAAAGGTACCAAAAGTGCATCACATATGCACGTATCACGCAATCTCGTCACGTCTCTAGCTAGTATACAAAAACAGGACTTTCTTAACGCCAATCAGAACATGTGGCCGCCATTGTTTACATGTAAACAGATTTGTGAACGTGTTTTTTGTAGCGTAGATGCTCTATGCGGGTAAGAAAGGATTCGTTTCGAGATAGGTGGGTGTGAATTTTTAGTGGATAATGAAAACTGTGAGAATAAAGTATTAGAATATTGATGCTCTTTGGCGCTATGAACATAACAATGAGTAGTGTTCATCTCGTCAACAAGTAGTAGCTGATTACATTGCAGCTGCGATTCATAAAAGACACATAAAAAGCAACGAGAATGCAGGCATTTATATTTTAAATTTGAGTAGGTACAAAAAATTAACGGAATTAATGTCGCGTGAAGCTTTAAGAGTCCGTATCGATTTTAGAGTGATTTTGACTTGTTTCTGTAATTCTTTAGGAGCTCGTTTAAAAAAAACTAAATTAGTAACAATGTGCTATAATATCTTAAATTAAAGATTTATTCAATATCTAAAATATGTTCGAGACAATTTATTGATTTTCATTGTCCAGTTTGTTTAATAGCCAATAACCTGAGGCGTGTTTCAATTTTTTCCATGCGGGACGTTCGTGTCTTTGTAGTTTACACGGAATTTAAAAGAAGAAGTTTTCTTATAAAATATACAACAGTAAAGACACTGAGACATCCTAAAATATGTTCGAGGCAATTTAAGTACTTTTATTCAAAAATTCAAAGAAAATCTAAGTTAAAATAGCCTTACTTTGATGAAATTTTATGTGTATTTGGCGTCGAATTTCTAAAACATACGACAGAGTAAAAAAAAAATAAAAAATACACATTAAATGAAAGATTTATGCTTAAAAATTTGCAATAAAAAAAAATACATATTATGTGATTTATGAAAGTAATGGAATAATTTAAAGTTCTCTAGAATTTTCGATTATATACGGGAGCGCAAACGCTGTTACGGCAGACCGCGCTCCGCGCTTTAGGGAGTAGGACGTGTTGCGCTGCTCCGTCAGACACAAAATTACTAAAGTACGTTTTTCCCGCGCGTAGTAGTCGGGAAGCCCACGATACTAGATTAGAATTGGTGGAGTAGACGATACCGAGATAATAAGGTCCTATAATGTTTCCACTTTGAGCGCTGCAGCCTTTGCTACTCGACTACACCATGATCGCGTTCAAACGTAAAAATACTAGCTTTCGTCCAGCGCAATTTTGTATAAGGACTCTTAAACGAGTTGCAAATAATTTTAATTACGCAATTAGTCATTTTTGACCGTCCAATAGTTTTAATTCGGGAATACAGTGCTTCAAGTTAATTACGTTTGGAAACCGGTAAGAACTGTTATACAGATGCACACGCATTTATCAGATAAAAACAGTTCAACCGAGATTAATTCATAATTAAAAGAAATACAGCCTGGAATAGCGTGGATGCGTTTCGTAGATAACGAAGTATTACGGCACGCAGAGGGCACTTAAAAGATAATAAAAGTTGCAACAAGCCGCTTGGCGCACATTTTCGAAAACGCTCACGAGTATCATTATTTATTACCGAAGCGTATGATGATAATAGGAATATGTTTTATATTCTCTTCATCGTGAGGCAGGCGGGCCAAAATGCAGTCAGTGCATTTTTTTGGCAAGCGATACTGACGATTTCTCCGAATGATTGCGTTTGGAACTTAAGTACCTGATTGTTTTTCGGTCAATCACCCGGTTGCTTGTAACTCGTGTGTTAGTTCGTATTATCATTTATCTTGTTTGAATTTGATTGTTCTGACTGAAATATTGTGACAAAAACCTTCAATACTGCAACAGTTATATGGAGATAGTTCTCAGATCAATTTCATCTTGTCTGCATTGTTTTTTTGTTATGCAAGTTACACAATATGTCTGTGTTGTCCGTGTGACATTTTCATTGTTGCCTCTGATTGCCGTCTAGTTGAACGAACTGTAATGAGACTTCAATCTTTCTTAGCTTTATTGAAACGGATCGCAGTCGAGCTTGTGTTCATATCAATTATTCATAATGAATGTCTCGGCTCCCTCATTAAAATCGTTAATGTTAAGTGCATCGCCGGCTCCAGTAGGATTTCCATGAAATAATTTAATTCTAACATGTAAGTTACGTGCTGCGTTTCATTGAAGCGTCTTCGTCTCGAATTTCAAAGCCTCCAATTTAGGATTAGGTATATTCGTAGTTACTGTATTAGAACGTATATTAGTAGGTAAGATATTTTATTACAAATATTTGCAATTGTAACTAATCATAATAAGGAGTTTTAGTAGCTTGAAAGAAAAAGCCTTGTCTTGAATGTCTTATAACATGTTTTTCTCTTTTGTTCACAGCAATCACAATCGGAATCAGAGTAATAGGACCTGCTCTAGGATTTCTCCTTGGAGCCTTATGTACGAGGGTTTACGTCGATCCATTAAAAGACCCTGGCTATGAATACAGTGACCCAAGATGGGTTGGAGCTTGGTGGCTCGGTAAGACAGTTTTTTTATTAAGATAAATACTCTAGCTATTAAACAAAAGAAATATAATCGCAGACCCCACAAACAATAAAAACATAATAATATGCCTCACCTTGGTTATTTAATGCATGTCGTCAATCTTTTAAAATGCTTAATATTTAACCTGAGTTACTTGAGTGTTAAATCTTGTACCCCATAATGTATGTTCCCTTACGTGACTTCGTTCAAAGTTCATCCGGCAACGGACATATTTATTGTTATTGGTAAACGTTCAGTCTTCCAGCGAACTGTACCGGTATAATGTTCCCATTGAAACATCCTCTACGGTGTGGGAGCTGGAATTCCTCCATACACACATCGCGGAACTGTCAGCTACCGTTACACAACCATTGGCTCGGATTTGCGCGCAAAATCCACGAAGAAAGCACCGTCGTGACTTACATACTAATTGAATGCGTATGACGAAGTGATATTGCAGCGCTGGTTAACAATGACATCTTTATTACGCACTGGGCAGAGTTTGCAGTCCTCTGGTTTTACAATTATGCTCAAGTAGAAATTTGCGCAGAGCGTGCCTCGACTAGCAATAGTTTGGATTCGCAAATTGTCGAATGGTTCCGCGTATTTCCTTATTGTTTCAGTTATAAGTTCATCGATGGAGACTGAATTTTAATACCCGATTTATGGATATTCGCTACCGGCTTTACTATTCCCTTTATACATTGTAAAGCACGTTGAATTTAAAATTATTATCCTTAACTTAACGTGCACCGTGATTTAGATTTCTTCACGTTTGCTTTATAGTAGAGAAAGGAAAACCAGTTAACGTATGTTGATGCTATCTAGTTTACTCAAATATTTACTGACTTCTCTGAATCGGTTTGTTTTCTACTTTATTTTATTACATGCTTTTATGTTATCAAGCATGTAGTCTTATGCACTCAGATAGAAGTGACAGTTATAAATTCCATTCATACCCTTTATCGGCAATAATATTTTATCGTGTCCAACTCTGTTTATCGGTTCAGTGTAAATTGTTAATACTAATTTAGCATAAAGTTTCACTCTTATTTTCAAAAGTTGTTCGAACGCAAATGATTTATCGGTAGCATAATTTAGTATAATGTTCGCAATGTTGTGCAAAGATAGGCGAATTGAAATCAGCTGCTCGGCGGCAGCAACGCGATGCAATTTTCTCTCAGCTTTCGCTTTTTCTCGGCTCACATCGTCACGGACGCACGTTTTGTGTTATATAATGTGTTACATCACGGCACGTCACCACGACTAAAATAAGCGTTCTATCCACACGGTCACGGCCAAGGCTGCGCGCCTCGTTGTCGACAATTATGCCATCGCCAGCCGTAATGAGCATTTAGTGGGTGGACACGCGAGCACTTTTACTTTTAAACCGGTCGAGTGACCTCGCTCTATGTCAAGAGGTTACTGTCTGGATGAAGTTTCTAAATATTCAACAGGTCCGCGTTCTATTTGTTAATGCGAACAATTTAAATCCTCGGACTTACCTATGTCTAGTGAACGGCCTTGACTCCACCGGCTGGCCTTCGAGCTGAGCCGATGTGGTCTGTTTTGATGTATCAGGATACATTTTGGCTCATTATGAGCTTTTTGTTTTGTAATTATGGGGATGTGCCCTCGGAGAATTCGCATTTGCATACGAATTGCCCGCAATAAAGAAAATTAACGTTGAATTTCTTTGTTTACTAAATGACTTGTGTGTCTCGAAGTATTTCCATGTGTATTTTACGACATTCAATAAGACGTCTCATAAGTCATTAAAAATATGCAGGGTTTTTATTTGCTGTCGACAGCTGATGAAAACATTAGTATTATTTTATATTATTTTTATATCAATATCAGTTTCTTTATTTGTTTTTTCTTTGCTAGCTTTTACTTGGCAACTATTAATAGTTGTTTCAGTAAGAAAAATATTACGAATAATTGCATTAGAAGGTTATTAGTATCGCCTTAATCTGATTTGTGTACGTGAAGTTTACGATTCGTCATTGAGTCATTGATATTTTTGGCTCTGAATCGATCGTTAATATGTTAATTGTAATAATTGCTGTATTCCATAGCCATCTTCGATTAAACAATGTATGTATGCTTTGCTCTTTATTTGCTCCTTCCCGTTTTTTTTGCTCACGTATAGATTTTTTACTCGTGTTTGCAAGAATAATAAGCTTTCTGTATTTGGTGTACTGGATTCATTAGTATCATTCAATTTATGGTAATAGTTAAGCCCGATACATATAAACATGTTAAGTGCGTCGAGGCGTGTTGATTAATGGGTAAAATCAACTCGCGATAGCAAGTGGGAAGACTATGCGATTTATTGCTTACCCTAGGTGTACTTTAATGATTTGTATGTATAAGGTAATTATTATGTTGCGTGTCGGATTTTTCGAGTACCTTCCATTGTGGTGTTACCTTGAGAACGCTGATTGATAGTTTTGGCATGTAATGAACAGACACCCACGTCGCTTGTTATTGTAAGGTTTTATCTTCTGTTATCTCCGCATTAATGTGTGTAATATCATCTTTTAGGGGTGGATGACCTAAATTGTTTTAATTAGTCTTCATACGTGCGAAAAAATTATCATAGTTATACTTGAAGTATATTTAGCGTTTTTAACTTGGTTTATAATGATTCACTCTTTACACGTAATTACGAAGTAATGCATGCAAAAAGTTTGCAGAATTTAAAATGATATGCTTTCTCGGAACTTCTGCAATACGGATGTTTAAACAGTTTGAAAGTTCATGAATTTGGCATCAATATTTGAATGTTTTGTTAAATACACTGACATTACATATCTGGACATATTTTTTGTTTATTTAAATTATATTCTTTTTGTTATAGGAATGGTATTCATAGCCGGCTTCATAGTGCTTCTCTCAGGGTTGATGTTCTGTTTCCCGCGACAAATAAGACAGAGTCCCGTGCCGCTGCCAATAAAGAAGAGCAAAGAGAAGAATGAACCGTTGTTTAAAGGTAGGTATTACTCATTTATTTACTTAAGCAGATGCTTTTCTAATATGAAGCAGGGGTGGGACATTGAAAGAAATACTAAATGATTCCCTTAGTTCTACCTTTTCTAACTTCTCTTTAGTTTCCACATCTAACATCTAGCTGCCAAACTCCCCTTTTTCACCATTTTCAGACTTCTTCGCGACCATAAGGCCTGACCAACGTGTTCCGTGTTACACTGGCAGCGTTTACTCTTTTAACCATTTCTCCTATATTTTCTATCCTGATACCAACGCCAATCTTCTTTTGTGCCAAATATTTATTTACCCACCCTGTATTGCCGATACCTACTGTATTGTTTATTCTACGAAAATTCTCTCTTGCAGATTTCTTCGCTACCATCAAACGGCAGCTCACGAACGACATCCTAATGTGGCGAACAGCCAGCTCCGTGCTGCACTTGATGCCCATCAGCGGAGTCTACTCGTTCCTGCCGAAATACTTGGAGAAGCAGTTCCGGCTGCCCACGCATGATGCCAATCTTGTCTCGGGTGAGGTACTATGGGGATAATGATGATAAAAAAGAAAAATAAGTAAAAATAAATTAGAAAGTGCAAATAGGCTTATTAAAAGAATTCAGGGTTCAGAGAAGGGTTATCTTCCAGGCAATGTGTCTTAGCTCGTAGGTTTTTAAATAGATGGTAGAAGTAAAAATAGGCAGTGTTGTACTTATTTACTTGTATAATGTATAATTGTATAATACTTAGTACATTATTTTGATAAAACTCGAAGGGTTCAGCCTGCGTTTGCAATGTAAGCGGAAAAAATGTAATTTTTTACGACATCACATTAGAAACCTCAAAAATAACAGTACTTCTCCACTATTTAATGGATGTTGTTATACATATAAACCTTCCTCTTGAATCACTCTATCTATTAAAAAAAACCGCATCAAAATCCGTTGCGTAGTTTCAAAGATTTAAGCGTACAAAGGGACATAGGGACATAGGGACAGTGAAAGCGACTTTGTTTTATACTATGTAGTGATTCTTCAATAAAACTATACATAGAAAACTTATTGCATAATTATTATATTAAGTATACAAAACAAAACAGTATAGTTTATTAGGCGGCCTTATCACTTAGAAGTGATCTCTTCCAGACAACCTGGGCAAAAGGTGACAAGCTTACTAAAATGACAATGGTAGGTGGTAGAAAAAAAGGCAAGGATAAAAAAAACAAAAAGAAGAGATACATATATATTTCTTCCCAAGAAGTTAACTGCTAACGGTAATATTATAGCAGATAATATTATTAAGATGACTTTTAACAATAATTAAAATATTGTTAACATTATTTAAAAAATCTATTTAAATTTATAATAAATTGTACATAAAATGCACAGGCTTGTCTCTCTTTATACTATGCTTAAGTGAAACTTTTATACATAGATCGGTGGTAAAATTATTTCTTGGTCTAACGCTCGCCCGTTCGCCTCTTCGGTACAGTGATTACGGAAACCTAACTACTTCAAGAAAGTTCGTATCGATTAGAAATAAATATGAAGATAAAGTGTCCATCTTGTAGGCAACGCTGATCATCTACTTTACCTTAAATCTTAATATATCAACTTTTATTTAAAAACTCACAGGACAATCGTTTTTGTAGGTGTAATCTAAGGAATCCTACTTCTATGTAAGCTGTGGTCACATGAATCTGGTTAAAGTTACGTGAACTTTTTTGAGATTTTATGCAATTTTCAGTAATTATGGAAAGACCTTTGAACGAATCCTTGAAATATGAATAAATAGCTGATAACAACAAGTAAAACAACGTCACACTTCCAGGTCTTGGCGGTATCCTGGTGATGGGTCTGGGCATCATCACCTCCGGAGTGGTGATATTGAAGCTGGTGCCGAGCGCACGGCAAGTTGCCGCGTGGACTGCTGCGACCGCTGCTATATATAGTGCTGGTGAGTTCTGGAATGTTCTGGAAGGTTGTGGAAAGTGGTGGATGGTTCTGGAAGTGCGGGAACTTGGTTAGTGGGTACGGGTGAAATTGTTTATAAAGTTTTTTTGGTGTTGAAGGTGATTGTGTAGTGTGAGTATAGATTTTCTAAATGAGGGGAAAGGTTAGGTGTATTTTTGATGATAGAAACTCACATCATATTACTGAATATCTTTTTGTGATGTAATTATATAATGCACGTTTAAAATGAGTCTAGTTTCTGAAAGTAGGTAAAAAAACTGAGCCTTCGTCCACCCGTATTGTAGCTTAAGGCTATGCCACAAACACAAATAAAACTTCACAACTGTAATTTATTAAAAACCATATCTATTTTGGAATAAAACAGAAACAATTACCTAATTACTTTATAAAAACAACAATAAAATAATCGAATCAATAAAGTTCTTCACGCATCAAACATTGTCTAAGCGTACATACATGTATAATAATAGTTGATATTGAGCCACTTAGTGCTTATTATACACGTGTCATGATTCAATTTGGTGCCTAGACTTTAATTGGCTGTTTTGGAACGTTTCATGGCGTGGTACGCGTTTCTATGTGTGCTTACTAGACAGATAGATAGATAGATGATTATTTATTGCACACACAAATAAATGAAAAATAACAAAAAAATACAGATAGAAACACACACAGAAAAGTATGTACAAATGGACTATGTATCTAACTGTGAAACCGCGACCGAAATCAAATATTTCTATAGCTCATGTGTTATTTTGATGTACAATATACTAGCTTTCCGCCCGCGGCTTCGCACGCGTTCTCAAAGAAAAATCCGCATAGTTCCCGTTCCCGTGGGATTTCCGTGATAAAACCTATCCTATGTGTTAATCCAAGTTACCCTCTATATGTGTGCTTAATTTCATTGTAATTGGTTCAGTAGTTTTTGCGTGAAAGAGTAACAAACATCCATACATCCATACTTACAAACTTTCGCATTTATAATATTAGTAGGATTACTGTAAAGTTTAATCTAAATTCGTCAAGCATTTTTGTGAAAGAGTAACAAACATATAGACATCCATCCTCATTAACTTTCGCATTTATAATATTTGTAGGATGTAATATAAAGAGGTTTGTGTATCGACTGTTTGTGACTTTGTAAGATGAAATATCTGGGTTTAGTGAACTGATTCGAAAATTATTTTATCAATAGAAAGCAACGTTATCTGAGTGTGAGGTTATATTTTATCTTGTTTTATCCGGGGGTTGACCCCGGATAAAACAAGATTTATGAATAAAAATAAATAAAATGTGAATAAACTAATTACTAGTTATATTTATTTATTTATTTATTTAACACTTTATTGTGCAAGAAACAAAATATACATAAAGGTTACAAAAATAAGATTAAAAAAAGACGTGTGGCACTCGGGGACTGCCGCGGTAAAGCTATTGCATGCTATGCCTTCAAGCCACACCTCCGAGCCCGTCGGAGTGGGGAGCGTGAGGTTTTTCGTTACGCAATTTCTGGATTCGGTCCCCGCGCTCAAGGCCCGCGATAGAAGCTATGCAATAGCTTAAAAAAAAGCACAAAGGGCGGCCTTATCACTATGCAGTGATCTCTGCCAGGCAACCACGGGGAGAAAGGCAAAGAAGCGCAAAATGTTGTAAAACAAAATAAAAACATATTTTTAGAATAGGGTAGAAATAATAAAAGAATACAATAAAATATTCAATTGTATATTCTATATTGAATATGTAATTTATCTCTTGCCATTTTAAAATATGTTATTTATCTTTTCCCATTAAATTTTCCCAAAATAAGCAGTATGTTCATAGCTTCACAATGATTTCCAGGTATGATCCTCCTAATGTTCGTCAGTTGTCCTGAAGAGAGCTTCCGCGTCATAACAAAGGCGGAGATGGCCAATTTATCGTGCAGTGTCGACTGTCATTGTGAAAATGCTTCTTATAGTCCTGTTTGTGGACAGGTGAGAACTGAGAACACACACTAACGAGAATGTTTGCACACGTACACGTATATGAATTCGTACAAGCTCCTATACGTGCATATATACACATGTAAACATGTACACGCATACACATACACGCATAATAACGCACGCACACACGCACGCGTGTCCGTATTGAGAGCGTATGCGTATACAAATGAACGTTTTAATAGATCGTTTTTGTGAGTGTGAACGTCCGTTTGTACTCTACTCACCCATAAAATGCATGCACTTTTATGGTAACATACACTTTTCTATAATTTAATGTAATTGTCATTTACACTAAAATTGACAAAGAATTAATTAGACTTTTGCTTTATAATGGAAAACATATTTAATCGGATTGGAAAATTCTGTTGCTATAGTAACATCTCTAAATATTTCTAATTAATAATATTAAGTTCTTTCATTTAATCCAGTATGTAGCTAGTAAAATAACAGAAAAGTAAAATATTAAAATCAACACGCAATTTTGAACCTTATCCCCTTGTATTAAAGTGCACATTAATTCCAGGACTCGTACACATACATGTCGCCGTGCCAAGCGGGTTGCTTGAGCAGCAAGCAGTTGGACAATAGCACGTGGTTGTATTATAATTG
>CAJQZM010013459.1:0-15521 GCA_907164665.1 Colias nastes
AAAGGAATCGTGGCGTAGCGTGGCCTGTGGTGTTCACACAATGGGCCATTGTTTAGTTCGTCACGGACCGCTGACCGGGATAGTGCACTTTTTTGATGCGTACTAGAACTAGAATTTTATTTTTATATTAAAATATAGTATTTGATCGCCTAAAATGTCAGTATCGTGGAGCAATGAAGAAACTTTCAGGTTTATTGATTTATATCAATCTGAGCCCTGTACGTCCATCGCAAGTGGTTTGCCAGGCAGCAATGAGACATAAGCCATTGTGTGAACAGCAATTGATCGTGGCCTACAGTTGTGCATTGTAAAGCGTGGCCCATCACAGGCCATTGTGTACTGGGGGCTTTACAAACTGTTTCCATCTATTACAACCACAGCGTAAGTAACGTCCTACATCAAAACAAATCTCCTAAAATTTCGTGTTATAGAATATTACCTACTTTTCTATAAATAAAATCCAAAAAATACTTGATTCTAACATGAAGTCAAAGGAAAACCCGCTGAAAAAGTTCGAGATAAAAACTATCCTATCCTTAGATCATTAAGTAATGGATGGAGTACGCTGGCAAATGTTCTAACTAAACTTTCTGCTGATTTTGGTGCGGGGAGGGTAACTCACACTGATGAAACACAATGAAACACAATCACACATTCACAAAATTAATTTGTGTCACGAAAGTCGTAAAAATTTACGACCTTTTAAGCGACGAGTTTTTAAATTCAACTCTATCCCTAAGTTCATAAAGATTATTTGTATTTCATTCCAAGTTGTCTCGTGGGGAGTGCGGTTCAATATCGCGTTCTAAATTCAACTTTATAACTTAGATCATAAAGATTAAATTTGTATTTCTTTAAAAGATAGTCTCGTAAGGAATGCGGTTCATTATCGCGTTTTAAATTCAACTTTATCTCTTAGTTCATAAAGATTAAATTTGTATATTTTCTTTCCATGATAGTCTCGTGGGGCCGCATCAATGATCGAGTAAACATGACTCGATTATTTGTCTTGATCATATCGCTAAACGATACATCGACGATTATTAGAAATTGCATTTAATTAGAAATGTACGTTAAAAAAAATAAAAAAATATACACAAATGAAAGGTTATTCCATCTTTTTTAATATTCGACATGTTTGAATTGCTTCTGCAAGACTTGACAGTGCAAAACGGCATTTTTAGCGGAGCACTCGCAGACGTCCTTTCGATGTTTTACGAATACGCAGAGTGTTTGTAATCGATTACGCAAGTAGTTTTTATGAAAGCATAAGATTTTTCGATTCGAATAATCTTATACCTCGGCAAAAGGGGAAACGCCTGCGAGTGTTATCCATTACTTAATCCAAGTTTATCTTCCATGTGTGTTCCATTTTTCATTATCGGTTCAGCAGTTTTTGCGTGAAAGAGTAACAAACAAACATACGAACATTCCCATCTATATTATAAGTAGGTAGGTTATAAAAAATGGTTGCCTGTAAAGTCGGTTTTACGGGCGAAGATTTTACGTGACAACGTCTTTTTCTCGATCATAGTTGAGTGGGAGAGAGACGCAAGGCATTCGGCGGGCCTCTCTCTCGTTCGGTGACTCATCGTAACGTTACCGAGCGTTACACTTTTTCATAAGTGACTCCCAGCCGCAACCTAATTTAAGACGTTGTCACGTCAAAAAATAATTAAATAGGTGACTTTTGTAATTTTTGATTTGACCTTTTGTGATTCTATAAAAACCGGTTATTAGGTTGCTCCAAGTAGTTTGTATTGCTCCAAGTGTCATTATTTTTGACAATGTCGGTGTTTGTGTCAAATGTCATTGGATCTGACTGCTGACATTTGGCACTTGGCAGTTGATAATGTAAAGAAAATAGAAATCGAGAAAGAAATGGTTTCGGAAAACGCTTGAAGTTAGAATCGTTTAGTGAAATTTGGAAATTAAGAATCTCGTGTTTTCAATTTTCTAGTTTAAAAACGAAGCTATTTTTGTTATAATGAATAAAATTGTTAAGTGTGCCCTAAATAAGTGTTAACATTAATTAATTATCTAATAAACATAGAATTAAAACGAAGAAAACTAAATATAAACCAGCTTTACTTACATTGTTAAAATGGAAGAAAAATATATTTTATCATTAGACATAGGGACTACAACAATACGTGCTGTTATTTATAATACTCGTACTGAGACAGTAGCCAAGGCTGTAGACAATGTAAGTATAATATCTTAAAAATATTTAGGTGTATGCAGGTCATCACTTTCAATTTCAATAATTGAATTACAGATTACATTTAGAAGCCATTTACGTGTACTTGTTTATATAACTGCATCTGGTAGTAAATAGAAAGCTGAGCTGAACTTTTTTTCATTACATTCCATATTCAAATCAATCCTTATGCTTATAGTTGAGGGAACAGCTGATTTTGAAAATAGCAAAGAAACTCCAAACATTGTATGATCATGCAATTTTAATTACAGGTAATACTGCATTATCCACACCCTGGCTATGTGGAAATAGATCCAGATGAATTGTGGAGCTCTATTGTGGATGTTGTAAAGAAAGCATTGAGTAGTATGTTATATTTCGGAATATTCTATAAGTTCATTATAGTAGAATTTGATTTTATGGCATTCAAATGCAAAATGCTTTATAAAGAATAGAAAAAACTTGATCTCTCTGGCGGGTCACAAGTGGCTGAATTGGTCAAGCATCCGCCCCGGAATCCGGATTGGCGTGAAGGGATGCGGGTTCGAGTCCCGCCTCATGATCAAATTTTTTCTATTCTTTATAAATTTATATTCATTATAGTATTTTAAGGGGATATTTATACTGCTTGGCTTTATTAACCAATGTCAAAAAAAGCATATGTTTCTAATGTATTTATTTGCAATGTAAAATTAAACGAAAAAATCGAATTGTCAAGTGATATATAACTATATTGTTTACGATGAAGGTAACACCAAAGCTTTAAAAGTTTTATTAGTGATTATCTGGTGTGTTATGTTATTCTGAGTAGCTTCCTTCCTCTTAACATATCCTCGATTAGATAATATCTAACTATTCTAATGACTTTGATATCACAGAGAGTGGAATTGAAGAACAAAATAATGCCTAGTATTTTACAATTAAACTTAACAAATATATCAAAAGCAGTATGGTTACAAAGCAAAAGCACATTGTTCTTATCATACTTATCATGAAAGAAAATATGAATATGTTACTATAATCAAAGTATTTGTTTATTGAACAGATGCAAGTCTAAGTGCAGGACAAATAACTGCTATGGGCATTTCAACCCAGCGCAGCACTTTTATCACATGGTCAAAAGAAACTGGTAAACCTTTTCAAAGATTTGTGACATGGAAGGATTTGAGAGCTGACAAATTGGTCAAACAGTGGAATGATTCTTATATTTGGAAGGTATTTTACTGAACTTAGAAATACTTTTTCAGGAAATTGTTGTAGTTTCATCAGTTTTGATGATAAAGATGTACTCGTTACTGATTGTCCCAATGATATTATAAACTTGATAACTTGTACTTACAAGTTATCAATACATTATATCGGTACATATACTTATTAGTAGTTGTTCATACGAAACCAATGAACTGATCTTGATGATACTTTGCAGTGACAACATGTGTCCTAGAATAATGCATAATCTGCAAACTACTTACTTTTACAAATTTTTGACAATATTGAAAATTTCCATAAATATAAAAAAAAAACAAGTTTTTGTTTACATTTGTTATTTTTTCGTATATAATTGATCTTCTTATACATATATATTTTTTATTACAGTTTATAAAGTTTGGGGCATATATGCTTTTTATCGTGTCAAGAAGTAAAAGATTTAAAGCTGGAAGTGTTTTTAAATTTTCTAATAATCAGGTAAGCAATATTATAAAGTTATGCATGCAAAATAATTTCAATAATAGTAACCTTTCTCAACAGTATCTATAAAAGCAATAATTACGCAAGTATTATTGAAATATAACTATTACCTACTTAAATATATTTATTATTTACATATAAAGATTTGTCGTGATTTTTTTGCTGTAAACTTGCTTAAACATAATGAACAAATATTCAACATTGTAATTTACATAATATGTGAACTTTGTAGCCTTGGAGTTTAGGTATTTCCTAATATTGCTATTTGTACCTATTCATTTGTTGTAACTTTGAATTTTTATTTTTCTGAAAATATTTTATATTTTGTACTTACATTATTAAAAATTGTTAGAATAACAACTGTTCATGAGATCGGTTGAATTAGAGCAATGTAATATATTTTAATTGGTCTGAAATGGGATGGTCTCAGCCATTCCATTTCATAGCCAAAGTGCCAAAAATGTATTTGATATGTTGGTATTAATAGTTGGTAATAATTGTTAATTACATTTTTTCAACATAGCATACTTTTATGGGCTATGAATATTGTTTTTTTTTATTAATTGTAGACGACATTAAGGCTCTATTGGGCATTACTTAACATACTTGAACTCAAAACTGCAGTGGAGAAAAATGACGCTATGTTTGGGACTTTAGACACATGGCTGTTGTACAAAATGACAGGTAATTAAGAAAAAATTAATTGCTTAAGACCTGTTCTGCTATTATTATTATTTTTATTTCCTGCTTAGCTCAGATGTTGAAGGAAAAATATTATTTGCGTCGTAAAATGTTTTTATTTTGCGAACGCGCGTTGAATGAAAAAATAACAATGCTGTATGTTAATACACTTAAATTTAAATTTAGCATTAAAATAGTTTTGTAATTGTGTTCAAAGTTACAAGGGTCTTAATTCATTCAATTGCTTTGTAAATTTTTCACATTAAAAATATAAATATATCACGACGACCTATACTTCCGCATTTTGAATGTATGCGGATTTTTATGAGTTGAGATTTGTATAAATATTAAGATGGCCATGAGCTTATGAATGACTAATGATGAGAGGTACCTTTGTCAAAGACGTCCTTGGTTGGCCTTATCACTTGGTATCACTATATACCAACACAAATTTAAATGAATAGGACAAGATTTGGAACGTAGCGCGCGACTTTTTTGATCACTCAAAATCCAATAATATAATAGATTTAGCCGTTTTAAAGATAATAATCGAATGAAAATATAAACAGGCTGATAAGCAAAAATGTTGTTTGGGCCTTTGTACTATTTAAATAAAAACAATCTCTTTCAAAAAACATTTTATTTCAACCTCATAGCTAATCTATACTAATACTAATAATATTAAAAAGCTGAAGAGTTTGTTTGTTTGTTTGAACCGATTTCAAAAATTCTTTCGGTGTTAGATAGCCCATTCATCGAGGATGGCTATAGGCTATATATCATCACGCTAAGACCAACAGGAGCGGAACCACGCGGGTGAAACCGCGGAGCGCAGCTAGTAATTAATATAATGAAATGAAAAACTTAAAAAATCTCGATATGACGATCAAATATCTTTCAGATAGAAAGTTGCATATGAGCGATGTATCATCAGCGTCCGCCACTGGTTTCTTCGATCCGTTCACAATGCAATGGGCGGGCTGGGCCATGTCCATATTTGGTATACGTATGGCCATGTTGCCAAGTGTGGTTGATACAGCGGGTGAACATTTTACCAGCACTGCGAAGGAGATTTGGGGACACCCTATACCTATAAGGTGTTGTGTAAGTAGATTTAGTTTCGGAAATGTGTATTTTTCTTTCTGTTTCATTTATATTATTACAAACAATAGTAAAAATTAAAATGAAATTTCCAATGAAATGAAAATATAGATGAAAATCCTATCCTATTAACTTCTCTATGTTAAAATCTTCCAATAAAATCGCGGTTCTATCGATTTTATTGGAATTCCAGAAATTAGCCCGGACAACAGGAAGACATGAATTTTCTTCCATATGTCCTTTGTACTTCATTTTAGTCGTAGTCTATCAAGAAGATACAAGTGAATGTTGAAGATTTTAGATGGATCCTAGAAAATGTTGAAGATGTAAGCTGTTATTTTCGTATACCCAGAACCCTGCTCACCCTTGACAGTGTAAAATTACTATCAAGGAAGAGCGGGATTTTGGGTGTCGTAATATCTTCGAAACAAAGGAAATGGAATATTTTAGTTCTCTTTGTATTTTGGTGTTCACAGATTTTTTCTATTTACATAATATAACAAAACTAATATTTATTCATAGTCAAAACATGTATTTACATCCGTTTGGAACTACAATAATAGATTTAGAAAACATGTTGCCTTGAGAAAATATGACAAATATATTTTTAAAGTTTTAGGAGTGTTTATTGCGTTTTAAATTTGTCTTCGAAGTGAAATATGAAATAATATGTTTAACATTAATTAATGGATGCTTTTTAAATTATACAGAAAGTATTGATATATTTTGGTATATAGGTGTAATATTGCTTTGTTTAAATTTGGTTTAGTTCTGATATTTTTGTTTACTTATTTGTTAAAAAAGAATTATATGTTATCTATATCTCAACTAGTTTCTTCCAGATAGCTGATCAAACAGCCTCCATGTGGGGTTCTTGCTGTTTCGACGTAGGAGATGTGAAACTTACTATGGGAACTGGGACGTTTTTCAATATAAATACCGGGGATTCCCCCCACGCGAGTGTCTCGGGGTTATACCCAGTGGTGGGTTGGAGACTGGGCACTGAACTAGTGTTCTCTGCGGAAGGTGCTAATAATGATACGGCTAGTATTATTAAATGGGCGCAGAATTTAGGTGAGATTATTTTATTTTGGTTTAGAAAAGCAGTTTTTACTTACTAACTCACTTATATCCATCCATCCTTCTTTCAAACTCAAATTTAAAAACCTTCAATTCATGTAAACTTTCAAGGTATTCTTTTCATTTATAATATTTCTATTTCATATTTATGAAAAGCATTATTGCGTATCACATAATATTTCTTATAGGTAGTTTTTTTTATCAAAATAAATTGGTTAAAAGCCTTGATAAATTTTTATTTAAATCTATAAACAGTTCGATATTTCAGGTTTATTTGACAAGCCGGAAGATACGTCAGAAATAGCGTTATCTGTTCCTGATTCTGATGGAGTTTTCTTTATTCCCGCTTTCAGTGGACTTGGTGTAAGTTTACTTTTATTAATTTACTGAACAACTTAGGCTCAACTCGAGCACAAGGTCAACGTTGAAAAATAAATTCAATATAACTTTGTCACTTATTTAAGAACAATATAGCATTCTACCAGTGAAATAAATTTCAATATATCATTTTAATGACGTGAGAGTGTATCTATTATTGTTTAACTAATAAGTTTACAAACTATCAAATCTTGTCTCTTGCTAGGTATTCTATATTACTTTTATATTTTACATATTATTATATAAGCTTTGTTCAAGAGAAGTTCCCAAATAAAAAAAAAACACAAAATTGACGTTTTTACAAGTTTATTTCTATTTTAATAACTCAGGCCCCGGAATCACAGACACAATAGAAAATCTATTGTGTCGTGGACCGATCGGGCCGTTCGGGGCTCAATGGGTATAATATGTAAATAATTCCATTTTCAGCCCCCATACAACGATTGCACAGCTGCTTCAGGCTTCGTAGGCATGAAGCCGACAACGTCCAAAGCGCATTTAGTCAGAGCCGTGCTCGAAGCAATCGCGTTTCGTACCGCACAATTATATGATTGTGTGAAAAAGGAGACTAATTATACTTTCACTACTATACGGTTAGTGGTAATTTTAAATTATAGTAAAAATATTATCTATACTTACTAATATTATAAAGCTGAAGAGTTTGTTTGTTTGTTTGAACGCGCTAATTTCAGGAACTACTGGTCCGATTTGAAAAATTCTTTCGGTGTTAGATAGCCCATTCATCAAGGAAGGCAATAGGCTATATGGAGAACAGGAATTATATATTAGTTTACTTTTTATGTTGAGTCTCTAAAAATATTATTAATAATACGTTATGATATAAGTTTTATTGAAAATTGTTTTAAATCCAGATTTTTTTTCTTACATTTAAAATTGTTACATTTTTATTTGTAGGTTGGATGGAGGTGTATCAAACAATGATTTCGTAGTACAATTAGTGGCAGATTTAACAGGACTACGAGTAGAGAGACCGGTGCAGGTCGAAATGTCTTCCCTTGGTTGTGCGCATATAGTGGGGTTGCAATTAGGTATGTAATATTATGTTAATTTTCGTTTATTACGTAGTATACGTTCGTGTTTAATTTGTTTCGAAATAAACACAGGTATAATAAGGTTCGTTTAGAGAAAAAAATTCTGACTCTGATCAAATCCAATGTAACGAATGAAGAAACACTTTTGAAAAGTGCCATCCAGTGCTTCGTAAACGTAACTACATATTTCTTCTCCTGTCTTTTCCTCTGCATCTTTAATCCAGAAGTTCTGACTTGCACCTTTACATGAAACAACCCTTCACACAGATTTTCTATAGCACTCTTAATATAACTATAAGAATTATCTACTTTACCACAACCGTTCATAATATTTCAGGTATATTCAAATCGAAAAAAGAGCTAATATCCCTCCGCAAAATAGGCAACGTGTTCGTACCAAGAGCGCAAGTTAAGAAGTCCTATGAGAAAATAATATCACGTTGGGAGGACGCCGTCAAAAGAATGTGCGGGTGGTATGTTGATAATAAGTCATCTATATCACAAAATAGCGTATCAGATTCAAGTAGTAACTCTATTACACCTCAAAATAGTTTCAAGGTGTCTCCGAAGAAAAATGGGAAGTCTAAATAGCGGTGGTTTTTACTTTTGCCGCTTTGTATTGCGTGCGTTCCCATACTTAGATGATATAAGGCCCCGCCCTGTAGGTGTAAGATGCGTTATAGTGTAAGTTTTAAACTGTTGGTGAACTGTGGATTTTATATTGTATAGTTTAAGGATTAGGGTGCTTTTCCACTAATAATGTACGAGGAATGTGTTTGTATAAACCAATCATTTTGCTTCATTTAGTTTGAAGTTTGAAGCGAAGCGATACTATTGGTTATTTACAAACACATTCGTCGCTACACATACTCGCAAATTATTGGTGGAAATGCGCCCTTAGGTTAAGGAAAAGGAGTTTTAATGGAGATTCGTTTTATTGATATGTTTGTAATCTCATATTGGAGTGTATTTTTTTATAGGAATTGTGTTATGACATATGAATTTGTGTGTTAGCTATGAATAGGTAATTTTTGATGTCTACCCTCCTTGTGATTATTTTCTTGCCAAAAGCATTTTTGTGTTCAATTGTTCTTTATTTACTATCTTGTGACGAAGTTTTTAAACAAAATGTGCCACATTCATTAGCTTTACGATAAATGCTATTTAAAATTAAGCTTTATCATATCTGAGATGATTATTTATTCTAAGACGTATGATATTATATGGAATATGCTAATACGTAAAGCTTTTGCTCTTTTCTAATCGACTACTGCTTGAAAAGCCTTAAAATAATATCATGAAAAACGTATTAGATATTTATTTTCAGTTCATTCCAATATGTCATGAAAGTCTACATTTAGTGCATCACACCTTTATCTGCTTGTCGTAAGTTCCGCTATGAGCAGTTGAAATTTAGTTTGGGTGTTAGATATTTTTTGTTATGGCAACTTTCTTTAACATAGTAATTATAACAGTTCTTATGTCGCTATTAACACCTATTAGTATATCGCGAGGGTTTAATTAACCGTAATAGGAAATAGCAAAAAAGAGACTATTTTAACTTTTTATTCTCCATCTGCTAATCAGTATTTTTTGCGAAGGAGTGAACTTGCTCTCGGTCCTTTGCTAAAACTAGGAAGAGTTGTTTTTAAAGTTGACTTCAATATTTTATTTTTATTATTGTCTAAGTATGAATTAAGTATTAAGGCTCATCATATAAAAACTATTGTTAATTCTTGCCATATTAATATCAATTAAAATAATTATAAATGCTCTACTAGACAACTTATAATATTAGTAATAAAAAACCGGCCAAGTGCGAGTCGGGCTCGCGCACAAAGGGTTCCGTAGCAGCAAATATAATAAATTACAGTTAAATCAACCTATCTCAAAAACTATAAGAGATACTTTGATCAAACCAAAAATCGTTGAAAGAGTTAATTAGCATGCATCACCTCTATTTTTTTTAGAATTTTATACCCCGTAGTTATAAAAATAGAGGGGGGGGGACATACTTTTTACGACTTTGAGAGCTGATATCTCAAAAACCGTTCACTTTAAGAAAAATGTTTTTTAGAAAACTTTATATCATTTTAAAAGACCTTTCCATTGATACCCCACACGGGTATGTACATCGAAAAAAAAAATTTCATCCCTCAGTTACATGTATGGGGGGCCCCACCCCCAATTCTTTTTTTTACTATTTAGTGTCATATTTTTGTAGCGGTTCATACAACACATATTCCCATCAAATTTCATCACTGTAGTACTTATAGTTTCCGAGTAAATCGGCTGTGACAGACGGACAGACGGACAGACGGACAGACGGACATGACGAAACTATAAGGGTTCCGTTTTTGCCATTTTGGCTACGGAACCCTAAAAAGGTAGATAATATAATTGGACGGTTTAAAAACGAAGTTTTATTAGGGCGCAAACTGTCTGTATTAGAGTCCTTTTTTTGCTTTTTAATTAAAGTATTGACGTGTGACTATTTTTAAAGACTGCAATGAATCAGAAATGACATGTTGTGATATAAATCGAGTAATTGGTAGTAAGTATATTAATTAGATGTTGTCTTCTTCCTTAAACCGTAAGTGACATATTCAGCATAGAAATATATGGATCTATGCTATAATTAAATAAATAAAAAAATTGTATTATTATTTTATTAGGCGTTAAAAATTTTGATAGATGAGATTGAATAACATTGACATAGCGTTCCTACGTCTTTAAATATCTACGATGTTGTTTTTAGTGGAAATGTATTATAAAAGTATTTAGAAGCTCGTAATTCACTTAGCTGCATCGCACGTGTTACGCCCACACGTTCAATTGGCTTGACGAACGTTGTAAATAATAATCATTGTGCTCAAGGGTTAGGGCCGGCGCCGATATGACGAAGCGCTGCGCATTGCACTTTTCATTGTCAAACTATTATCGACATTGTCCTCGTTAAAATAACGTTCAAAAGAGCGCAGCGCGCTACCTTTCGCGTGTTACGCTTCGATGCTCCCCGAAATAAATTGTTGTTATTTAATTTTGAATTTTATGTTAATGAAAACAATGTCGAAAATAGTTTGACAATGAAAAATGCGCTGCGCTGCGCTTCGCCATATCTGCGCCGGGCCTTGGAGTCCGTTCACATAGATTGGAGAGCATCGGCGCGCAATATTTCTTTTCACACCAAGCGCGTTCAAACAATCTTAGTGAAAAACAATGCACATGCCTTATTACAAATACTAAAAACTCTTGTTTTCAACGTGATAAGAAACTCCTGTTCTCTCCGAGGCGGTCTGTTTGAACGGACCCATATAGAAGTTATTTTTGTGCTCAAGCCGCTTGCGCAAGCAAGACTACAAAGATATTGTTTACTCGTCAAATTTGTAGTTATATGTATATGGGTAAAGCTTATAAAATGAATCTTTATTCAAGGGATCAAATTGTTGTATTTTAAAGATTATCGGTGTATAATGTTGTAATTTATTGATTTTAAGGAATATTATTGACCATAGACGTAACTATTTTTAATTAAGTGTCAAAATGTATACATAAGTACTATTATTGTAATAATATATTATACGAAACCATTAAAATTCACCAATAGAACGTCGATATTTAAATAGTATGAATAAAATATATTAATGTATACCTATAAATTATTTAATATTTTAATCAAGTGTTGTAAACAATTTTATCCTTTCGTTGTAGTATGTTTTTTGATTCTTATGGGTATGGCTACTAAAATGTAAAATGTTTAAATGTTGTGTTTTTGAATACTTTTAAAAATAATACTAGAATTTATAAAATTTATTGTTTAATTAATGCATGTAACGTATATTGATATATTTATAACTAGCTTCCGCCCGCGACTCCGTCCGCGCGGAAAAATTAAGATTTATTTTTTTTCTACGTATTTTTCCGGGATAAAAAGTATTCTATTTTATGCCCAGGATGATAAGGTATAATTATACCAAGTTTCATCGAAATCGAACCGTTAGTTTTCACGTGATGCCTTCACATACATACAGACAGACAGACAGACAGACAGACAGACAGACAGACAGACAAAAATTTTTTTAATCACATATTTGGGTTTGGTATCGATCCAGTAACACCCCCTGCTATTTATTTTTTCAATATTTTCAATGTACAGAATTGACCCTTCTACAGATTTATTATATGTATAGATTTAAAATAAGATGTGCCTAATTTATGATAAGGTTAATTTGTTGAATAGTGTTGTATGGCTGAAAAACCTATTAGAATTTCGAAAATGTCGTAGGTACATATCTTTAAGAAATGTATTCTGAAAATAATTTATTTAGTCTAGACTCAAGTCTATGGTGTTTTATTTAAATTTTAAGTGTTCATGGAACGCGACTTAAGAGCGCTTATTCAATTTAACGCAAGTCAAAATCTCCGCGATCTATTACGATAGATCGCGGCTTGCGCTATCCTTTTACTATGAACAGCATAGGTCCACAGGAGAGCGCCGAGCAACATGTCCTCTCTCTGGAAAGGCTCGCTGCCGACTGATTTGAATTTTGAATCGGGTCGCGCGCACTGTTTTATAGTACTTTAAAAAAAATTGTAGAAAAATAATAGAGGTACCTTAGTTGATTTTTTAAATTTTATCTTATAAGTAAGACATTCTTTTATTGCAATACTAGCGGCCCGCCCCGGCTTCGCCCGTGGTACATATGAAAAATAGATGTTGGCCGATTCTCAGACTTACCCGATATGCACAGAAAATTTCATGAGAATCGGTCCACCCGTTTCGGAGGAGTATGCAGACTAACATTGTGACACGAGAATTTTATATATAAGATGTATAAATTATATTCAATTAAGTCAAATATCTTGGTGAAAATAATCATTTTGTCGACTATAATTTCTAAAAAAATTCACATTGTTCGGATTTTAATTTCGTAAGTTAGGAGTCCAAAATAAAAAAATCTTTTAACTAACTATTTTAATAAGGATTTTTGCAGTTAGTTAAAAAAAATTATGTGTTAGATCTGTCAGCAATTTCAGATATTTTTAGCTTCGAAATTGACACTAAAAGTGAAATCAAGTAATCATCGGCTCAGTTATCTTGATGGTATTCACAAATACTGTATTAATTGAAAAAAACTCTTAACTAACTACATAGACAATAAAATTTCCTAAAATTATTAGTAATTCATATGTTTGTAAGATAAGTGGTTGATGGACAATGTGGTTTGAAAAATCACATATTTGAGCCAAACAGCGCATGGACCGCGTGCACGGCCTTAATTATAAATTCGTTTTTAGATATGACAAATTATTATTAATAAATAACTTTGTTTTAAATGTGTAAAAAATAAGTACGTCATAACTTTTTACCGCCAAATTATGAATATTTATTGTAAATATTATGAACATGATTATAATTTTTTTATTTTCTTTTGTTGATCGCCTTGAATGTTATTTATCACATGATTGATCTTTTATAAAAAAATATCTTTACTATAATGAAGGATATATGTATTTTATAGTAACTACATGTTCATAGATTTTCTGGCAGAGACTATTAATTGTGAAGTAATGCAGTTGTAGAACAGTTCCGATTGTATAAATTAATTGTTATATGAAATGAATATTGCAGACGAAAGAATATAAATATATATCAGTCGAAACCATGTTTTTTTATTCCGTACTAGCTTTCCGAACTCGGCTTCGCCCGCGTGGTAGAAGAAAAACCCGCATAGTTCCCGTTTCTGTGGGATTTCCGGGATAAAACCTATCCATTGTCCTTCCTCAGGTCTTAAGCTATCTCTGTACCAAATTTAAAGTAAATCCATGCAGTACTTTTTGACTTTAGCCCGTACATACATACAGACAAACAGACACAAATTCTAAAAAACTATATTTTTGACTTCGGTATCTATTGTATATCACGCCCCAAGTACTCTTTATAAAAATGTTCAATGTACAGTTTTGACTTTCCTACGATTTTATTATACTTTGTTTCTTATAATTCAGGGATAAGAAACAAAGTACTGTTCAGAGGCGAGACAATTTTTTTTCGCTTAAATTAAGGGAATAACTTTAATTAGACGGGGTTCTGATTATTTTTATTTAAGAGACATATCAGACCGATAATTTTTTTTTGAGCCACCATGAGACTTCTAACCCGAGGTGGGTTAGAAGTCGGTTTTAACAATGTGCTTACAATTATACCTACTAATTACTATGAACATTGACCAATGAACATACTACAGTCTGCATACATGAACGTGGTTCGAATTAATTAGATTTAGGTCAGAATTATTAAGTACAAATTTTTTGCAGTAATCTATAATTATTATACCACGTTATACTAATTATTGGAAATCATGGGCAATTATTGTGAAATATCATGCAATGATTGTTTTCGTCATACAGGTAACTAAAAAATAAAGAAAGACAAGTTTAAAAATAACTATTCCCTTTCCCAGTAATATATTAAGTCTAGCTTTAGTTCTAAAAATAATGTTATTTCTATAAATAAGCAGTAGGTATAGGTTTAAAGAAGCATTTATTCTCATTTAAAAACTTAAAGCTAATTTAACACATCTTTTGAACATGAGAATACTTATAAATAAAGTAAATAAAGAATGAGATATTCAGTCTCTTACTATTAATTATTGCATGTAGGTATAGACCTACTGTACCTGACCTACTGTACATTTAAAAATTTATATATTAAATAAAAAGCATATAGGGTCATTGCGCCTGTTCGCGTCCACATGCCTATTCGCGTCCATTTTGCGGATATCTTTTAGAAAATTCACGAAAATAAGTATACTTTAAGTAAAATTGTACTAAGAAAATTTTCCGATAATACCTCAATGTATAAGAGACATGCACACATATTCAAAAAAACCCTGCGCACCGCCTATCCTATTTAAAAAAATATTTAATTTTGGCTATTAAACGAGAGAGCTAAAACGCGCGGGATTTTGAGAAAAAAATAGTGCGCAGCGTCGCGTTCGACGCTAAGTATCTTATTGTTAAATGTGAATTTTTGAATATGTAACTGTTTCTTTACTTTGCTAACAAAACATGGAATAGTATGGATTATAAATCAGCTTATATCTTTTACAATTAATAGCTAAAATAAGGTGGACGCGAATTACTACACCGAATTTGTACAACTTCCATTTTGCGTCCACGGTGGGCGCAAACTATACCTATAGTGCATAACAATAGAACATATTGCGTCCACATTGTTTTTCATTACGTAGCAATGAATTGTTTGTTAAAATATGTATTTAAAATAGATTTTAAATTTTTGACTAAGACTACAAGTTGATAATTTAAATTTTCATTCA
>CAJQZM010013460.1:0-14182 GCA_907164665.1 Colias nastes
TAAACATTAAAATAGCCTGCAACCAACGCATAATTGTTTGTTGGGATGACAAAAGCCTCGACTACAGATAATTTCAAGCCAACGCTTCTTCTCTTAGTGTAAATAAAACTGCTATTTTATTATCTGTGGTGATGATTGAAATTGAATAGGAGGGCTTTTATGCGTGAAATATTTTGATGACTTTGTTTTTGCTGACGGTGTTTATACTTGCGCGTTATGTTTAGTGTTGGAAGTAGCGTTGGAAAAATAGATACCAATCGTATTATAATAAATATCACTGATTTATTTACTTTTACCTATTGGCAAAGTGTAAAAGTAATAAATGTTTCTCAAATAATTTCTTATGATCTCAAAGGCTATCTTTTTCCTTTTTTATAAATTTAAAGTATCTCCGATTATTTTTAAAGATCATTTAGATGCAGGTTCTATAAATTATATTTTATTTTAACGACATTCAAATTAATAATTAAAAAAATAAAA
This sequence comes from Colias nastes, assembly GCA_907164665.1. Lineage (NCBI taxonomy): Eukaryota > Metazoa > Arthropoda > Insecta > Lepidoptera > Pieridae > Colias > Colias nastes. Next base: position 481 of record CAJQZM010013460.1, read on the forward strand.
ATATGTTATGTTAGGATTGTAAAAACAAGTCCATTTTGTTTATCAACGTTGGTGGCTCTGTAACATTCCTAACAATTATAACCTTAAGTGTTCATCGGTAACCTTTGAAGTTCCAAATTTTATATCAATGCAGAGTTTTAATTGTAATCGAGCTAATATATTACAAACACAATATTCATAATACGACGCCCCCAATTTTATTTTTGATGTTTCGGATTTAATTAAAAATGCCGGAGCCAGTAAATGCTCCGATAAACGCATTTTAACATAATTTACTGCATAATAACGCATAATGTTAACCTGTTTTAGATTTTTGCTTGGGTCCTAAGGTATTACCAGACACACCGATACAGTGATGGGTATAATTTCAGTGATGAATGATTTGCTGATCAGGTTTTTTCAAAATTCAAATTCAAAATTCAAATTTCTTTATTTGCAGAATGTAGATTTACAAAGATGTTAGGTAGGTACATATTACATAGACTCTTAAACATTCTGGCTCTTAATTGAGCATGCAAATATATTATAAATTACAATAAACAATTTTATATTGCACAACACTTATAGATCCCATTAAAATTATAATTATATATATTAAAATTATAGCAGCTATTATAAATTTTTACAAATTTTTACAAACAAATATTTCGGTCGAATATTCGGTTCGGAAATTAGTTTTTTTACATAATATTATTATAATAAATAAAGATACAAAAGTCAATACAATATTTAAGCCTAAGCCAAGTCCTCGTTCATCTTACATGTCAGAAATTCATTCACCGTATAAAAGCATTTTTGTTTCAGAAATGAAGTAATCCTCCATTTAAATTTATTAAGATTACAACTCCTTATATTTGCGGGAAAGTGATTATAGATTTTTATAGCCATTCCTTGACAATTGGCACAAAATAATTTTGATTTACACATGGGGAAGCGTAGTCGGGTGGGATCCCTAGTCTGAAACAGGCAGTCTTTTTCAAAAGTAACAAAATGATATGTAGGGGGAGTCCGGGAGACTTGCCCAGGTGGGAGAGTTGAACCACTTTGAATAACTTTTTAAGTTAGGCGCCAAATTACGCCGAGTGGCTAAAAAATGAACGCCCGTAACGCACCAATCACAAGCAACTCGCAATTTTGAGTGATAACAGACGCGTAATAACGTGAGTTACGAAAAAGTGTTTTTATCGTCGCGGAGTGAATTTTTTTGGGTTTGTTATTTTAATTGCTATGCACGCATTTATGAAGGTATGTATCAAACACCTAGGTTATTTTATTACTAGATTATCATATTTTGTCGTACGTTCAGTGTTGTTCCCCAGTTGATAGTGGAGTTGTTGGAAAAAATCATGATATGGCCTCGAGTCGGGTGTGGGAGAGTTGAACCAGTCTGCAGTCGGGAGACTTGAACAGTGGTTCAACTCTCCCTTTGCAGTTTGTATAGGTACTATTTAAGTTAGTTTTTGTTTTGTTTCAGAAAAAAAAAGCTATTTCAGTATAAGCCTAAAGAAGGTAGTCATCGCAGGAAAATGTTTACTAAGTCTGAGTTTGAAAGCGCAGTCAGAGAAATAAAGAGTGGCAAATCTATTCGTCAAATTGCAATCAAGTATGGAATAGACAGAACCACTTTACGGTATTACCTGTTAGAAAAGAAGATATTAGAAGTCTGAGAGGAATCATAATAAGAAATCTTTAAAGTTCTATTGACGAAGATTGGGAAGAAAATAGGGATGAGTCTTGGTTTTGCTTTGTTTGTCAGTCTGATGAGATATTGGATATACCTACGTCTTTGTGTTTCTTGTTGTAGGTATGTCCATGAGATATGTGTCGGCCTCACAAAAAATGAGATTATTTTAACGTTAAGAGATTATTTGTCACGATTGCACTAAAATGTAACGAGTAACAAATTTAATTAAAGTTCCACTTATTAAACCTATTGTGATTATGCATGTGCCTCATTTAATCTTTGAGACTGATAGCTAGTCTTAGGTAATTAGTTTTGTAGATTTATATAACAGAAGATATCTCAAAACGAGTATTTAATTAAAAGAAGCGAATGTTATGTTAAGGAGTTACTCTGAAAACATTTGTTTAGGTAATTATTTTCACTAATTTTTTTAGAAAGTGATTATGAATATTGTAGTTATTGTTAAATGTGTCTAAATAATACATAACTAATGTATAATATGCTTTATTTGCTTCATTTCCCCTCTCTAAAAAGGTATGGGCAAGTGTCCCGCACCTTATGAGCAAGTGTCCCGCCGTTTGGGGAGACTTGAATCAAAACTCATTTTTCATTACAACTTAGTTTACTATCTTCTCCTTGCAATTTTTATTTCCAGAATAGTATAAAATCTTAGCCAGATAATAAGGCTTCCATATGGTGTAGATCTTAAAGCTCTCAAGGTCACTGATCAGATTTTATAGAGTTTTTAGTAAAAAGCGGTTCAAGTCTCCCGGACTCCCCCTATGTTTTTTTACGAAAAGAGCTATCTCGAGAATATAAAGGCAAGCTACAGTCAGGATCTGTAACCTTCGAAACATCGGTCTGCAACTATCGAGGGGTCCTATTCCTGTTATAGCTCTGACACACTTTTTTTGAGCTAGAAAAGCTTGGTGTACGTCAGTAGAATTACCCCATATTAAAATACCATATCTCAATATAGAGCCAACATAGCCGTGGTAAGCAACAATAGCGGCCCTTTCTGAAACCACATTACGTAGTTTTCTTAGAGCATACACGAATCTATGAAGTCGTGATGCAACTGTTTGAATTTGCGATTTCCAATTACAATTCTTGTCAATAATAACACCTAAGAACTTAGTTTCTGCAAGCTCGGTCATTGATGTTCCGCGAAAAGTTAAATGTAGTGGGGTTGTTTTATTTTTATAATTGTGAAATTGAATAAAGTTTGTTTTACCTATATTAATATTTAAATCATTAATTTCTAACCATTCTATTACATTTTTAATTGTGTTATTAATAACGGATTGGTAGTCAGTAAGATTGTTATCAGCAATAATAATTGATACGTCGTCAGCAAACAGTACACATTTATGCGGTGTTATATTGGGCAAATAGTTTATATATAGGAGGAATAATAAAGGTCCAAGGACGCTTCCTTGTGGCACTCCACTTCTGTTATATTTAGGAGCGGATCTGTGCATTCTAACGTTTAGATCCGAGTGTGCGTGGGCTATTTCTACGTATTGTTGACGGTTTTTTAAATAGCTTTCGAGCCAATCAAGTGCTGGTCCTCTTATTCCATAGAGATTACATTTATGGAGAAGAGTATTATGATTAACAAAATCAAAAGCCCGACTCATATCCAAGAAGATCGCTGTAACCTTTTCTCGCTTGTCCATATGCTCGATCAGTGTTTTTACTAAATAGAATGTAGCCAATGACGTTGATTTGTTCTTTTGAAACCCACACTGCTCTTCTTTAATTATGTTAAATTTTTCTAAAAATGAATTTAATTTCCTATACATAGCTTTTTCAAATACCTTCGCTAGAATCGGGATCAGAGTTATGGGTCTGTAATTGTTAAGCATCTGTTTATCACCTTTTTTATAGATCGGCTTAACTATAGATATCTTCAGGCAGTCTGGAAAAGTGCCCTGTTCAAAGGAAAGGTTTATAAGGTGAGTAATAACGTCTGTCAGTTCTGTCTTGCAGTGCTTTAAAACGTGGGTTGTAATAGAGTCGTACCCAGCGGCTTTAGTATTTTTAAGGGATGCTATTATTGAAGATATCTCTAGAGTAGTACAGGGTGTCAGAAATATAGATGAATTCAATGTTTGAACAAAACTAAAGTCTGGTGCTAATCCAGTTCTTGTTTGCGTTATGTTAGTAAAGTGGCTATTGAATTCATTGGCTATTTGATTCGTGTCAGTGACAATTTTTCCATTAGCTTTGATTGGACCTATTTCATCAAACGACCGCACTTCATCTATCTTCTTTTTGATTAAATTCCAAGTTGCTTTAGACTTATTAAGTGCATTATTTAGGTAGTTTATGTTGACAAGCCTCTTGGAAGTCTTCACACATTTTTTTAGTATTTTACCGTAGTCTCCCTGTAGTTTTTTGTTTTCAGAAGTTTTATTTTTGTAATAGTTATAAATAAGTTGGCGTTTGGTTTTGCAGGATTTCCTGAGGCCTTTCGTTATCCATTTAGGTGCATGGCTATTACAACTTACTTTAATTTTAATAAATGGAAAGCAGAGATTATAGAATAGTACTAGATTACTGTGAAATTCTTCGCACGCTTTATTACTATTTAACTCCTCGTATACATTACTCCAAGTCAGGTTAGACATGCAATCTCGGAATTTGGATAGATTTTCTTTACAATAATCTCTTCTTTTAATGAACCAATGTTTAATTTTTGGATTAGTTTTTGTAACAGGTACCGAGAGTGATTGAGCAGTGTTATGATCAGAGAGGTACAATTGGTGTACATCACCCTTCGCCCCATCTATATTGCTAATTATATGATCAATACAGGTCTGCTGCCTTGTAGGTTTTGTAATGTGCATTTTTAAGTTATTATTCAATATTATATTTTTGTAAGTATTTGTCATATTATTAATTTTTAAAATGTTGATGTTATAATCACCACAAAGTATTAGTTTTCTATCTTTTTTATGTAAAAGGCGATGCAGGAGTAATTCGAGTTTCTTGAAGAAGTCCGATAAATTTGAGTTTGGTATCCTATATATGCATATAACAGTATAGTCTAATTTAGGAATTTCAACACCACAGCACTCAAACAACTTTTCCTCAGATAACTCTATACAAAAGTCTATCACTTTAAATTCCATTGGTTTTCTTACAAAAATACACACTCCACCTCTCTTTATATTTGTCCTAGAGTAATAAGTTGCTAAATTATAATGTTTCAATAAGATATTAGGTTCGTCACCTTTTTTTACAAACGTTTCAGAGAAGCAAAGAATATGCAAGAACTCAATTTTAATATCTTTTAGTTGAGGAAGACACAATTCTATCTCGTCTAATTTATTTAGGATACCAGCTATGTTTTGATGAACTAAATAAGAATAATTTTTTAAGTATTTTTTGGAATAATGGCTCGGCGATCTAAAAAATTGACGGAGGTTGGATTTATTTTCGTATCACTATTCGAATTGTTCTTTACATTTGAAAAGTAATATGGTATGGTTCCTTTTTTTATTATATCTGTTACCGCTTTTGTTTCTTTGTGGATGTTGCACTGACTAGGCTTCCCTTTAATTACCGAAAAATAGTAAGGAATGGTTCCTTTTTGGACATTAGCATTTTCAGACTTATTTTTATTAAAATTACAAGTATTAACATTAATATTGGAAGAAAATCTGTTAGTGTTACAAAATATATTATAAGGTAATCCCTTTTGTTTATTAAAGGTCAAGAATTTGTTTTTATAAAAATCGTAGTCAAATATAAGATTTAGTTTGACACATATAGCTGACAAATTCTATGCTTTTGTACGGTAATGATTGTAATTAAAATATAAATATGTACAATTTTTAAAATTTGAACATACATTTTGGACCATTTTATTTAATAGTGATTCATTCAGATATTTATTTTTATACAAACTTAGTACAATTATTTTACAGTTTTTGAAACGTTTTAATGTGGTTGATAACTCAATCATAACTTCATATGGATTAGTGTCATTTTCCCCGACACAGAGTACCAGGTAGTTTTCAGGAAGATCATGAAAACTATCCAGAGAATTCAGAAGGCTTACTGTTTTTGCATAGGGTTTAATCCACGAGTTGATGTAGAATTTTCCATATTTAGTACCATATCTTGAGTGTATTAGTTCCAATGTTAGTCCTTTACACTGTTGACTACCAATGAGTAAGATTTCAGGAACATTATTAGGTTTGCTTTGGCTTGGCTTATGTTGTGATTGGGAGTTTCTTCTCATGCTCGTAGAATTATCGGGAGGCTCAAAATTATTTTTTGTAGAAATTCCGACGTTATTCGTATTGTTTTCATACAATTGAAGGTCATTACAGCTCATGTTTAATTTTTGCTGACGGAATACATTTTTTTCTTGTCGTGTTTTTTGTGGTTTTTTTCTTGTTGAAGAAGTGGACCCGACGATTTTGAAGTCAGTCGAACATATTTTTTTAAATCGTGAAATAGCAGCTTTTTGTTCAACAATGATCTTTTTCAATGAGCTGTTTTCCAAAAGAATATTTTCAATTTCCAAGTGTGCTGCTTCTAGTTGTGATTTTAAGTCTTCAATTTGTTCCTTCCCATCACAATTTTCATTATATGTGGATAGATCAGGCAAGGATCTTGCTAGATAATCTGAATCAGTGGATTGGTTTGAGGTAATTGAATGATTCATATTTGTTGTTCTATTTTTTCTGATAGTTACAAATTGATCTTCCATTTTTTTTACATATATTTTTGTTAGATTTCACTTACATTAAACAGTCCTTTTGTTTTTAGTAATTTGCTTCAAAAAAAAAAAAAAAAAAAATGAAAATAGTAAGTACACAGAGTTTGGTAGATGGTGATTTGAACTCCGGACTTTTAAGTTTCAGTTACGTGTCTTTTATGCGCAGCTATGCAAGCACATTAGCGGGTGATGAAATTTGCTTACAGTATCTCAATGATCTATAGATCTATAGATGTCGCTTCATTTAGACTTCATAATAATTCAATGATCTGTCACTAGATGTCTCAACTCTCAATGTATGATTACGTCGAATGTTGACCGTTTTTTTCACACAAAGGAATGACAAATTTGAATGCATAATCCATAAAAAGAAATGATCCATTGAAATGTTACATTTTTTAGCCCTAACCTTGCATTTTTTAGAGGACGCAATTTTGTTTTTTTGATGTGTAGGGGGGGTCAGTGTGAAGCTAAAACCAAGTTTGTGGGGTCGCCACCCTTGTCCCACGGCCGCCATCTTGAAAATAGCGGTTGAAATGGTTTTTACGATATATCTCTTAAACTATTTATTTGATAAAAAAAATTTGTTTACATTATTTGTTGCAAATTAAATTCTCTACAACTTTGCTGCAGTAACTTTTAGTCGTAGAACTATAAATAAAAAAGTTATAAGCGAAAATGTTCAGAAATTAGAGCCATTTATATTTTTCAATAAAACTTTTTTTATCATTTTACGAAGAAATGATATCAGACCATTTTTGTAGATTGTTTTTCGAGGAACAACTTTTATGTACAACATTTTTTCATAACGTCAATAACTAAGGTTTTACAGCGCTCTGAAGTGAGTACTATTTTTCAGTACTCTTAACTATACATATATTGGCTATTAGCTCTTTTCTCATACTCCAGAACAATAGAAGCACACTGCAGAACATTTCAGACCTGCTTTTCGACGTAAAAAAAAGTCGCGCTTCCAGACTCTACCTCCTGGGTGGTGGGGAAAAGATTCAATAATTAATTATTAGTGATATTGCAAAATTAATTATTAAAAATATTATAATAACAAAAAAAAACCATTACTGATGACATATTATTATTAGTACACACATAATATAAGTATACTGTATAGTTCAGAGTACTGAAAATTAGTACTCACTTCGGAGCGCTGTAAAACCTTAGCTATTTAATTAATGAAAAAATGTTGTATATAAAAGTTGTTCCTCGAAAAACAATCTACAAAAATGGTCAAATATCATTTCTACGTAAAATTATAAAAAAAAGTTTTATTGAGAAATATAAATATCTCTAATTTCTGAACATTTTCGCTTATAACTTTTTTATTTATAGTTCTACGACAAAAAGTTGCAGGATCAAAGTTGTAGAGTATTTAATTTGCAACAAATAATGTAAACAAATTTTTTTTATCAAATAAATAGTTTAAGAGATATATCGTAAAAACCATATCAACCGCTATTTTCAAGATGGCGGCCGTGGGACAAGGGTGGCGACCCCACAAACTTGGTGATAGCTTCACACTGACCACCCCTACACATCAAAAAAATAAAATTGCGTCCTCTAAAAAATGCAACCCCAAATGTAACTTTTCAATGGACCAAAAGTAATCAATTATGTTTTGGATAGTGTAGTAATCAGTTTTAGTTGATAATTGTCATTCAGTTTTTTGAGTTCACTTGTTAAAGCAAGTTACTAAAGAATAAATATTAACTTATTTCACTTATCTTGCAACTTGTTTGTTTTGATTATAGTTTGAATCCTTGAACGCAACTTTTTGCATAAAATCACTAATGTTATTTCACTTCGAACGAATACACAGATGGTTTGTGATATTTAGCACTCGTTTATACACTGTTTTCACTTAAATACTATGAAGAACTATTTTTAATTGTTTTTTAACTACGGAGCTGTTGCAAAACTTGTCTTACTTTTAGCGCCACCTATCGGCTTTTAATGAAAGATTAAATTTTGCTTTTAATTTTTATGCTATCTCTACCATGCTAATTGATTTTTGGCTCGGTCGGTTAATATTTATAATCTAAGTATTATTTAAATTATGTTTATCACAAAGGTTTTAAATAAAATACCTAAAAATCCGAATAAGATTATAAAATTATAGTTTCTAATCTGTTGACAGTAATTTAACTGTACGAAAGTCTAATTCAAATGCAAATTAATGATTTTCATTACAACATTTTACCTTACAATTCATTATATAGTATAAAAAAAAGTTTATAAGAAATATTTAAAGCCTTGAAATTTTTGCTGACCTGAGTTTGCGGGCGCGTAAAAAATTGGCCACAGATTATGTAAAATTTTCAATTTGCAAATTTTATGTTAAGTAGGTAGTGTTTTTAAAATAGCTTATTCTTCGCAAGTCTGTTAAGTTATACTCAAGTCCGTGGGAGGGAGTATTTTTTCCATAAATTAAAAATTTTAAGTGTAAAAATTAATTTTATGGAATACTACAGGAAAAAGTAACATCATAATAAAGCATATAGAGCACAATAATAAAGCATAATACAGAATATAAAACATCTGTGTATTCTGCAACAGACGAGATAGCAAATATTATTTTTCTGTAGCACGTACTATGCTTATCAAATAAATCTGTCAGCGCTACAGCGCTTGAGTTATGGGTGGGTGCAGCGCTTTAACAAGCGTAGGAACTTACTATTATGTCACTTTCATAGGGAAAGTACATTGACATTGATATTTTAAATTTTATGTTTACTAATTCTTACAAAAACCCTACCTAAATTTCAGTTTCAAAGATTAAGAAAAAGTTTCAATGGCTCTATAGTCTATACTGAAATAAATTAGTTTCGAGAGTTTTGTGGTCTCAGAAATAAGTTTTAATAAATGATGATTTTTATAATAAAAACTTTTAATTTGATGTTTTTAGTTTTTACTAAATGTACAATCTTTTTGAGATTCTGAATCAGATCTCTATTACCTACACGGTTCTCTACAATGAAGAGCTCTATTATAATACTGGTTGTTTTTCTTCTCAACCACTATACTAAAATAATATATTACACGTTATTTTTATCGTAAGTTATTATAATAGATAAAAGAATCGTAATTATTCAATGCAATCGAACAGTTTCAGGAGCAATGCACTCATTTAAAATAATGGGCCATACGTTTTTACGTTACTCGCCATGAAATATTATTTAACATTGGCGATATTAACTGGACAAGTAGAAAACGATCGTGTCGTGTGGAGAGGATTTAAATGTACGTACGCGTTGTTGGAAATTGTGGGAAGATTTCTTCGGTTTTTGTACCGATGCGGTTGTTTATTGTTAATACTGGTTTCCTTGTTTCACTGCAACATCGTGCTAAGTAACGTTTGTAAAACATCTTGGAAGACAGTTTCTGGGTAATATTTTTGATGGTGTAATTTGATTTCGTTTAAAAATGTTTGAAATAGAAGTAGTACACGACTTATACCAACATATTGATACTTTAAATTATACCCATAGAAAGGTTTCCTTAATCTATCAATCTATCATTAGTACCGCATAGTAATCCTTTAATTCAGAGGAATAAGAAGATCATTAACAAAAGACAATGTTCGTACTTCTATTTTATCGCTCATATAACACCAAACGTTTCCAATCCTCAGAGATTCCGTTAAAAACCCAGCCAGTTAAAGCACTTTATAAAACAGGCCCTAACATAACGCTACAAACGGAGATAATAAAATTTTATGCCATTTGTTATCAAGCCGTGTGTTGGCTCGCTAGATCGGCCCAGATATCGGTACTTACAATAGTGTCGTTTAGACGACAAAATCTTGTTATTTGAACGCCTACAGTCACATTTTACATTCGTGGAAGACTCGTTTGACGCGATTTTTCGTTTGTCCATGTTTATAATAGAGAGAAATGAGGGATAAAAAGGATTATTTGTTATATCTGTGGTGTATTTATTAAATCGAATTGTGGAGAATTTGTTGTTTAATGACAATAGTAACTTTACGTTTGTGATAGAACAAGAATCGGCGGACAGGGAGGATTTTTTGGTTATTTGGTATTTTTTTTTTAATAATATAGGTACTGTGAATTATAGAAGTAGTATGCCAGTAACATACACCATTTAATAGATAGATTTCAAATTTTAAAATGACAGTTTAAGTGGAACTATATAAAGACATTATTACGTTTTATAGTCTCCTATATTTGTATAAATCAATACATTTCTTACAAAACTATTGCTCTACTAATGATGCATCTACACTAAATCTTTTCTAACACACTTCTATCGCAATCACTCATAAATCTATCTTCATAAAGAACTCAGTATTTGTCATACTTTCACCGTCACACGCAATAATGTTGGACAAAACTATTATAACACTAACAAAACAACAAACTCAATATTACAATACATGACGTGATCAATGAATTTCGCTTGTATGTTGTATGTCAAGTGACATTTTGTTTTCGACTAATGTATTATGTACCTATATAGATATTGCGTGATTGCTACTGTTATGTTTTGCCGCAAGCTATTGTTACTAAATTGATGTTGTTGCTCGATTTTGTAGTTTAATATTTATTGAATAAAGGTCTATTTAATAAATAGATGATCAATAACGTAATGTAATTACGTAGATATTTTTAAATGTTTGTATAACTGCGTCTCTACGCAGTTATTAATATATTGTCTGGTAGTAGTTGTTGTCAATTATAAGTAATACGTAATTGTATTTACTATTTTTAATTTCAATAATATGTGCAAAAAAAACAGTAGAGTACAATATGTTAATTAACAAAAACTTTATTTCAAATGCTTTACAAAATCCCCTTATATTAGATGGATAGCACGAACAATATTATAAATAATAATACCTATAGGTAGGTACTTACTAAAATATAGTTGTAAATCGTACCCTCGCTTGTATTTGCAAATTAAATAGAATGGCACGTACCTAACACAAGGCACGTATGTTCGCGAGAGGAACATGACAGAGGCCTATTCTTAGGCTACGTTCTGACTGGTACGTGTAAACTAAATTATAAGGGTATTTTAGAAATTCTTTGTGAAATTATGGCAATAGTTTTCGCCTTTATTCTTTGGGCTATTGATAGATTAATGTGTAATCCATACTAATATTATAAATGCGAAAGTAACTCTGTCTGTCTGTCTGTTACTCAATCACGCCTAAACTACTGAACCAATTTTCATGAAATTTGGTATAGAGATATTTTGATACCCGAGAAAGGACATAGGCTACTCTTTATCCCGGGAAAATGACGCAATCCCGGAAATCCCACGGGAACGGGAACTATGCGGGTTTTTCTTTGACTGCGCGGGCGAAGCCGCGGGCGGAAACCTAGTGATAAATAAATAGGATCTAGTTTTAGATTTTCGCGTAATTTTTTTGCATTGCTCTACCTGTTTTATCTTTGTAAGTTTAATTTTGTATTTTATACCAAGATCCATAATGTGACTTCTCAAGGACCAATCTGCTTAAATAACCCTATAACGAAATAATAGAATTCATAGAATCGTAGACAACCATACTTTTGAATGAAAAATAAATTTTAAGATAAAAGTGGACACTTAACAGTGACTATATTTCGAAAGAATGTTGAATCTATTTACACAGCAGCTCTTTACATAAATAGCTTTCCAGTATTGACACACAGGTATTAAAACGTCTCATTATTGTGCCATCAAGAGGTCACAACTTAACATAAAATATAAAATAACCCTTTGACAGTGGCGGTCGATTCGACCTGCTCGTCTACACTTTTGTTATTATAAGACGTGACATTTTTAGTTAGTGTTGGTGGCATCTGTTTTTTGGGAATAAATTAAATGTTTCTTAACGAAATTTTGTTCTTTGATTTAGAGGAATAAGACCGGCTGGACGTTTTTACAATTTAATAGTTGCAGTTTAATAAAATGAGTGTATTTAAAAATGTATTCAAAGTCTTGAATAAAAGTAATATCACAATATACAGATACATACAGTAAGGAAACTTCATACAAAATGTTCGAAATGGCTCCCCCCCCATCAAGCGTGTTTACAAGGGTATTGAGGGGGATCGATAGTAGCGGGTGACACATCCACAGATTTTGAATATAGTATGGAAAAAAGTTTAAAGTGATGTCAATTCACATTAAATAAATATCGATTGTTTCAGTTTGTAGCCCTTTCAATAAATATATTTGTAAATACCATATCTGACTACAAGTTAAAAAGAGACTATTTTTTAATTTCTATAGATATGGCAGTATGAGTTTTATATTATGTTGACATATTTTCTATCAAAATGATAGCTACAAATAGTACCTATTAGGAGTCCAGTCTGTTTAAAGATCGCATCTATTTTTTACGCAATCTAGAAGAGCACGAAAATATAAAAAAAGGAAACCTTAAAAAAATCTTGTTTAAATTTATGTGCATAATTACGTAAATATTAGGGAAGAAAAAGATAGATATTATAATTATTGTATTTTTATCGATACGTGGCGTCTCCACTTTGTCAAGGCACTAAGCCTGTCAAACTATTTTCTTTTTCTTCCTAAAACAAAAAGGTAGAGGTTCTATGCTCGTATAATAATAATTTTAATTTATTTTTGCATATTTTGTGTTTTTTAATTTAATTTAATTTATCGTTTTAAAAATAATTTAGTAGGTATACCTAGGTACATACAAGTATTGTAAATTCTGGTTTAAAATAATTATTGAATATATGTATAATACAAATATCAAGCATTATAAATAATTTAGGTACATTAAATAGCCTTCGGCGTCCATAACAAAACTAGATTTCGAAATATAGCACTGATAAAAACGTATTTACTTTTACAAGCTGTATTACTTAATTCGGATTGTTTCTTCTTGTAAATTCATATTTAGGCTACACCATTTTTGTATTTTAACGGGTTTTAATCTCCAAATTACCACAAAATCAACTGTGAAAAAAAGCAAACAGAAATATACAGGCCGAATTGATAACCTTCTCCTTTATTTTTCAAGTCGGTTAAATATCAAAAAGTAACAGCCCTATAGCTATACGTCATAATTTCATGGGGGGGGGCTTAGTTTCCTAACTGTATGTACGTAGTATATATCTGTCAACTGTGGTAATATAATGGTTACAGAATATAAATGAAAAATATTTGATACAAATTATTATTAAGGATTGAAGTTAAACTTTTTTACCAATAGAATGATTTTACCGAATCGATCAATTAAATACAGATAATAATTTAGCAAATGCGACATAGATTATATTAAAATTAAA